>JADKLZ010057070.1:0-14537 GCA_021533235.1 Biomphalaria straminea | reverse complement strand
TCTCAATCTTTATTTATGTCATAACTTTCGCAATCTTTAGTTTTTAACTCTCTCAATCTTTATGTCATAACTTGCTTAATCCTTAGATCATAACTAGATCAAAACTAGCTCAATCCTTAGATCATAACTTTCTCAACATGTAGGTCATAACTTTCTGAAATTTTAGGCCAATGCACAATTTATAATATCACAATATGTACATTCCAACATTAAGAGACAATATGTTTATATATAAATCTTATCTATATATATATTTTTCTCAAAAGACAAGTTCAAAAGTTCAGCCGAGTAGGCAACAACAAGTAAATGGGAAGATCCCATGGCGCAGCACGGTGTGAATGGAAATTGGTGCATCCCAATCCGCACTATTTTGTGAATGAAAGTAGTGTTTATATAATTCTCTTCTTCTCAATTTTTGTCATAATATTAAAAGTATTTCCAGATTATTGTGTCGTAAGACTATTGAAACTAGAACAACAATACATAGATAGAGTATACTCTCGGGTTTCACATTAGAAGTACTTTAATTAATATCACAAATTACGCACATTCGTTCATTAGACATGATTACGAAAGGTAGCTCATCTCTCTCTTCCTAGATCTATATCTAGATCTAAAACTCGAATTCAACTCTAAGATTATAGAACTTATCTTCGCAGAGATAGTTTTGTGCTTTAGCACATGAACATACTAATTATAGTCCATTTAACCAAATTAACATTCAAATTTGTTTTTTTAAAGCATTGTTACATGAGTGCAACTCTATTCTTAATATCGCGTAAATTAAGGTCAATTAGCCATTTTTTAGCTCCATTCATAGTATTTTTTATTCATGAATTCACTTATAACTGTGACAAGTAGGTCAAAGATGGTGGCCGTTTAGAAGTCTAGGGGGTTTTAATATTTTAAGGACCTTAACTTGCCCATAGAATTACAGGCACAGTGTTATGGATGCAGGCAACAAATACAGTTACTTAAAATATATGTACAGTTTATTTACATAGAGAAAATAAGGAAAGATAAAATGCTGTATAGTGTTAGGATGGGGCCTAACTATTTACATAAAATGGGACTATCATCATAAGATATGAGAACCAGTGGTCTGAGTGTCATTAGGCTGGTTGCTTAGCTTTAAGTCCTGTGCTGCTCTGACGAGACTGGTTTGGCTTATGCTGACGCTGTCTGCGGGTGGGCTGGCGTGATTGATCCGAGCGCATGGGGCAGTCCAACGATACGTAGCTGCAGGGACGGGTCTCTAGCTAGCGATTGTTGGTCGGACTCTTGTGTGTAGTATGTAAGACTGGTATCTTTAGATCTGGTGTCAGCAGGCTGGTAACAGCGTTACGAATATAGGGCTTCAAGTAGAAGTTGCCTGTAATAAAAGCACCAAATCCAAGTAAAGAAATATAAGAAGGAATAAATGTAAAGCTCAGATAAGCATGTTCACTCCAGACAGCTCTCAGAAAGAAATGAGGCGATCTGATAAATCTTGTCCAGGTAAAGATGGACGAGAGGTTGGGCGACAGGGGAGTGACTTCACGTTCAATATGGCAGTTTGTCTTAATAGCTTTAGACAAAGGATTTCCGCCTGACCTTACCGCGTGTTTCCTGTGCATAGATAGACACTTAAAAGAACAAATATGGGCCACCTCGCGTCTTTCCAAGATGGTCCGATGACGAAAAGATTAGGTGACCAGTCCCCACCAACAGGGGAGGGTGAGGAAGGTGTTATCTGGTGAAAGGCGAGGAGGGGCAAACTCCGTCCGATGAATATAACAAAGAATGTTTGTCAAGATAAGAAAGGGGAGCTTATTCTTGTCGATAGACTTGCTAGACGTGCGTCAGATTAGGAAGATACAATGTGACATCGATGCCTAGAGAAAAGGGGGGTGGTGGTGGTAGTAGGGGTAGTACTCTTATTTTTATAGCCATATGGGCTAGGTTAGGAGAAAGAAGATAAGATAATAAAATAAATTAATTAAATGCCTAGACGCGAGTGATTTCTTAAGTAAGCGGAATTTATTTTTGTCACAATAACAAGTAAATGGGACGATCCCATGGCGCAGCATGGTGTGAATGGAAATGGTGTATCCAAATCCGCACTATTTTCATTCACAAAATAGCATAGACATAAATAAATATAGACTGGAAAAAGGAATTAACTTCATGTAACTTGATTTAATAATTTATGCACCTAAAAAATTAGCACGGGTCCAATGAAAGTGCGGGACCCACTGCGGTCGCATATGTTGCAGTGCCTAAGGCCTGCCCTGGAAAATAGCGGCGTATGCTATGCCGCCGGTCGACTAGTCTTATATAGTACAGACATTTTTTTAGACGTTTCCACACACCACATTTGTTTTGTGTACATTTCAAACTAGCTGTAAACAAGCAAAAATAGAAGCATAACCCTGAAGTACTGGGGTTGAAAGATCGCAGGCAAGTTCACTAAAAATGCATATTTTTGTTTGAGGGGGAGAAAATCGATGGTTATTGTTGACTGTTGTTCATAGTTTCTGATGTTTGTTCTGAAAATACCGAAACTGTGTTTTACCAGCAGGACGGCCTCTGGGTGTATGGAAACATTGTCACTTTGATATGGTGATTATATTGATAGTCAAACAAAATAAAATATATTAACTATTCTCTTGAATGAAGACTGACACATCTTTACATTGTCTCGACTCAAAGCCACGCTTTAGAGTGGAACCTTCCGGATATGGAGAGTAAATGGACTCGATTCTCGGCTCAAAAGATCTTCCTACAAATTTGACTGTTGATGTGTATTTTGGGAAAAAAAATACTATCTCGTTTATCACACTTGAAAACTCTAGTTTGACAGTTATATTTTTCAAAGTATAATTAGAAATATTTCTCTTGAACAAATGTCAAGTATTTCCCAATGTAGGTCCTATTCATTCAAGAGTTAAATAAATTAATGTTCAGGAACATTTTACACTTCGTCTTCTAAAGGTCTATCATAATATTATATAGTTCAGTAGATTGATACAATATAATATTGTTAATGTGTATTTTATATATAGGTTGCATCACGGTGTCTGAGAGTAACATCCCTTGTAACTGTTGTTGTCAACCAATATGGCGTAAGATTAAAAAGCTGATTTGTTGCCTATATATATTCTTGTTATTATTCGTTCATGTTCATCAACAAATATTACAAAGTCTAGTAGATATATGCATTATAATATTATAAAGTCTAGAACATTTACACAATATAACATTATAAAGTTTGGTAGATTTTTACATTTATTTAACCAGTATCTCTTTCCCGAGGGGAGGGAGGAGTGGGGTGGGGTAAAAATTGTTCCATTTTTTAAAATCCAAAATTTATCAGTTATTTAGAGCCTAATACTCGCTCTATAATTTGTAGAAATAGTTCTTGTCAATTTTAAAAGTACATTTTTCATACTGTCACAATACCTCCTCTCAAGACACTCATTCATGCAACTTGGAGCCATGAACCTGGACAGCTGATCTCAAAAACGACTCTAAAGATTTTTCTAGAAATTTAACACTTGCCGTATATCACTGAGAAAAGAATTACTAGCTCGCAGGTCTCACAGGGAAAACCGTTTGGCCTTTATCATTTTTCATGTAAAAAATTAAATAAATTTAAATTTGGCTAAAGATCTATACCTAGAATTCTAGGTCTAGATCTAACATCAGTTTTGAATGGACTATCGCGTTCGGGAATTTCCGAATGTAGGGCTTTATTGATTCAATAAATTAATGTTCAGGAAAATTTTGCGCATCGTCTTTTAAGTCCAGGCTGCTCTTAGATCTAAATGTTTATCATTGGAATATTAAAAGTTGTACTAGATCTAGACAGTAACCAGGATTCTTTCTCCGGGAGAAGGAGGGAGGGGCGGGTAAGAAAATGTTCCATTGTTTATTTTTAATCTAACATTAAGTTTTAAGAGAAAAACAATCGCTGCGTAAGTTGTATGAGAGAGGTATTGTCTTTAAAATGTATTTTTAACGTTGTTCTTTTTTTTATTGTTTAAAGACTACAGTGACAGGATTAACAAACAAACGAAAATGATGTGTCAATTTAATCTGGCATAAAAAAAAAACATCATCAAAACATGAAATGTGTATGTGCTACTTAAGAAAATTCTATTATGCTTAGTTTAAAGGACTTCATTTTTTCCTTTGTATAAAATACTAGATTTAGGTTGAAAAGAACATAAGTGACAGACTTATCCACAACAAAAATCAAATACTCTATTTAATTAGAACACAAATACACCCTAGATTCTTACTAGTGTTAAAAAAAAAACAAACGCTTAATAAATTATAGACATTCTACATGGTTACTAGTTACTATGAAAACTTATGGCCAGTAGTAGAAACAAATTCATCATTAAAAATATGTGTAACAAAACAGGACACGTGACACACGAGTCTGCCAAATCTGGATTATAAGCGAAATATTTGTATTTTTATTTTAGAAAGTACAGTTTACTGAACAATGCATTAGAGAACGTTAAAATACACCTTCAACAATATATTTAAAGATATGTACACTAATGGTTCACACAAAAAAGTGGACGCACAGACACAACAAACCATTAAGTGTGTAAACACGTTTTGATACAGGACCTTTTTTCATTGGTGTATTTTGTTTAACGAACACCGCAACATTCCTACTACACATCAGACTGTGCATAACTTATTTCCTTCTTCACCGTCTCATTTTCTCCAATCACATTTAGGACCTGACCACTGGTTGCTACATGTCCATTAGCGGGCAGCTGTCCGCTCGTCCCGTGATCAATGTCCTGATCTGTGCAATAATGTGTGTCCATTACATCCAAGTCAGATAGATCTTCTTCACCGGATGTAGACGATGAAGAGGAAGAGCTGCTTGATGACGCAAATATTGTGTGAAACACTGAGTTCTTGGTGTGACCGGAAGTGCTAGAGCTGTCCGAATCCGAGGAACTCCCCGAGTCGTCCTCCAAATGCTGCCCAGCAGTGAAGGTGATCCTCTGTACATCCTCAGGGTGTGCTAGCACCTCATACTCCCCACCGCCGTCACTTTCAAAATCAGCTATGACCTCAAGGTCGTCCTTGACAGGAGTTTCTTGAGCAGACGACGCACTGGCATTGGCCTCCTCTTCTGGTATGGTGCTGGGATGTGTACGAAGACCTTGGTGGGCGTTGCTCAGAGAGATCATGGAACCTACCGGTGCCAGAGAGCCTGGTTTGGTCTCTTCTGTTGCTTCTGGCGTTGTATTGTAGCGATTTTTTAATATAGGTAATGAAGGTAATGATTTCATCTGGCTGACGTCAGCATTACTGAAGGAATTGCTCCCGAGACTTCCTTTCTTTCTGATGATAGCTGGAGAGGACTGAGGGAAGAAAGAAGACAAAATGAACATTTCTTGAACATACATTTTCATAAAGTTTGTTCAGATTTTTAATTAAAACGTTTAAACACAAGTGTTAACAAATATTATTTGAATCTTGTTTTCAAGAGTAACAACAGTTTTGTAGTGTCATATCCATATCAAACAAACGTTTTAAGCCATAAAAACACAACTTTTGGTGTAATTGTAGATAGGACTTGAAACCATTGCGCTCACAGTAAACAAGCTCAATGTCTTATTATCTTGTGCTCACACTGACCTAATAAAATGAAAGTACGCATTGACAAAATCAAAAGTAAGTGAACAATGACTGGAAACACAAAAAAAAATCAATTATTATTAAAAGTCTTCATTGTGGTCCACAGGGGTCAATTTGTTGCGTTTTTGTGACGCAATGTATTGCAAGCAAAATATTTTTCAGGGAAATGTAAATCTTTGGGTTCGGAGTGCAGGAATGTGAAAATATTCTTGAGGCCCCTGACTAACTTTACTAATTGAAAATGACAAATATTGATGAGGTTATTGTAACCTGGCTTGAGTATAAGTTAAAGGTTCTACAGTTACCGAAAGTAGAAAGTTCGCTTACTGTACTCTCACGGATCAATGCAGCAATACTCGCTCGTTTCTTGGCGCGGAAATCCATCTCAGCAAAGGAGCCAGCCCGAGGAAGTCGTCTGCGCAGACCTGTCTCGTCTGCTAGTCGCCTGATGACCGCCGGAGAGCCGTCCACTCGTGAAATGTGAGACATACGTCTGGAAAATCTTCTCATCATTTCCTCGGCTGGGCCGATGTTTGGCGTGATGATGATACTGTCTCGTGTCAACATATTCATTGTCCTGAGGAGCGAGCGTCGTTCTCTTCGGAGATCTCTGAGTACAAACAAAGTAGAACAGTGTCAATAACTTAGGAAACAGATAGCTCCAAGATAAACATTCCCAATGTTTAGTATGTATTCACTGTAGTATACAGAATTCTTGGAGAGTTAACTTAATAAAGTCATTAAACAATCATATCTCTCTATAAACTAATCTAGTTAAAACAAAGTTGACAATATTACCGTTTTGGTGCTATTCTTAGAAAGAGCTGCAACCAAATAGTTATTGTATCTGTCAAAAAAAAGCTTATAATTTAGCTATGCCGCCCCCAAAAAAAAGAGATTTTATGTAAAATAAAAAAAATGATAGGACTAATTGGAACAAAAAATAACCAAATGTGTCTTTCAAGATATTTAAACAAACGATTGAAAAAAAAGAAGTAATTCAGTGTATAGAGTATATTTATGTGACTTGTAATTTAGTTGCCTAAAATACGTTTTTATTTAGATTGACATACTAAGGTAAACAATTACCTGGCACATTGATGACTTTCTTCGACTTGAGCCAATTCATTGGGTAATAACTAATTAATGATAAGCCAATCAGAACTAAGGCTGTAATGAATTCTTTCTTTGGAGTGATGAGGAATGGTGCCAGAAGTAGAAAAGCGATGCCAATAACAACTACAACTGGGATCCATAAGTCAACCTGGCAGTTAGAGAAGAGAATGGTAAAGTTTACATTGATTCATCGACATCTTAGCTCAAGAAAATGAAAGAGGACTTTGTGCTTTCATGTAGGAATGTATCAAGACAATATATAATAATTAGCCCTTTAAATATTTTCAATGTTTCCCTGGCCCGAAATAAAATGTCTCTAACCTTATACGGTCTTTTCTTGTTCTTTTTCTTAAACCGTAAAACCAGCAAAGCCAAAATGGATGAGCCATGAAAGAGCCACACAGTGAAAATATAAAACCTGAGCAGCTCCTGGCCGTCAGCAACACACATGACCACAATGGCTATCACACACTGTGGGAAATCAAAAGGTGCTTCTTGAATTAACATGCATTTTGTTTGTCACCTAGTTTGAGATTCTTACCTAGAAGTTATAAAGTTCTGAATCAGAGTAAACGTGACTACTATTCACTCCAACTAAAATGATAAATGAGTGAACGTACCCTGAGGGCAACTGTTATCAATGGTGTCTTACTTCTGACATGAACCCAAGAAACAACATCTGGCATCTGACCATTCTTAGCTGCCACACCAGACAATCTAAGCGCAAGAAAAGCGAGAATTTCAAAACATTAAGAGAAGAAAAGTGATACTAGTTTTCACGGGCCAAAATTATGCGCGTGTGTGTGTTGGATTGCTTTATGAAGCGGGACATTCTAATTCAATTCAAAAGTCTATGTTGGCGGGCATCGCGATAAGCAGGATTTAAAAAAAAAAGGGCGAGAAAGGGAGAGAGACAAGGAGAGGAGGAGGTAGAGAGGGAGAACGTTAAATAGTTAACAGTGAATAGATCATTTTGTTCCCATGTTGTATGAGGCTCATACATTTTGTTATTAAATATTTTCTTGACCATTATTTCAGCTACTTATTACGTAGATTTCAAAAAGAAACAATTAATAGATGAGTAAAATATAAATCTTCGGTGATCAGTATTCAAGTTCTTAAGAAATATTTTCCCAGGTAGAAGTAGGACATAGAGCTTTCTAGTTCTTATATTGGCACTTGTTTATGTTAACCTCTACAAACTCTATCAATTGTTTACCTGCCAGAAGATAAAAACGTGGCGTTGACACTTCCAAGTGCAATCAAGCCAACTCCGATGGATATAATTGAGCTGGCCGGACCAAGTGCTGTCTGAGCCCAAGTCTTAAAACAGCAAGAGAAAAAAAATAGTAAAAAAAAAATGGCTAAAAAAACCCTATCTGTAGATTTTTTCTTAGTTGGCCTAAATTTTATTTAAAATTTATATTCTATTCAACTATATACATGTGTAGGTCGAAGTGAAAGTCATTTCATTTGTAAATGTGAATAACTTAAGTCACTTAGTCGAACTTTTGATTCAAATAAATGGATCTCTTAACTCATCGTCCTACTTCTGAGAAAAAACAGAAATACACTTTTTATTTTTACATTGAGTTAGTGCCACACATTCATGGATGACCTCAGAGCAGTGGATACCAGTTGGGAAGAGGCTTCAAACATTGCCCGTGACAGATCTTTGTGGGGCAGCCTGCCGCCGAACGGCGCAGGAGGATCTAAGTAAGTAAGTAAGAACTGACCACTCCAATGGCTTGAGAGTGTAACAAGTCGTCTTTGGTCATGACAGTGAAGAAAGAGATGACGGTCAGTAGGTAGATGACTAGCACAAGAGGCAGAACTGTCTTCACTATTCTTGGCACATTTCTGAAAAAAAGATACAATGGAGGCAGCGTTTTCCTAACTGAATGGAAAATGTCTCTAACTCGTTTGATAGTTATACATTCTGACCAGTCATTGTTATAGGACTTAAGGCAATTAAGTGATCCAAATTTGAAAATAAGGAAAATATTTTTTAATTAACTCATTGTGTGTAAAATATTTTTTTTTTACCTTGGTGGTTTCTTGATGCCACTAGTCACTTGGTTTACGTTGGACCTAACGATAAAACATTTATATTATAATAGCACCGTTTTCTGTCAATGTTTTTCAAGAACATTCTAATGTACTAAACTAGAAGTGATGACAAGAGCTAAACTAGAATTGATGACAAGAGCTAAACCAGAGTTGACAACAAGTGCTTAACAAAAGTTTACAACAATAGTGCCCAAAATATGGCAAGCGAACCAGATCCGGCCCCCGACGTGGTTCCATCCGGTTCGCCGTAACGTCGGTTCAAACTGTAGGAAATGTCCCTTTTAAAAAGTTGAAAAATGTATCTTCACCCACGTTTGGGTCCCTCACTTTTCATTGATGGATTGGTACCATCACATTTCACATTTGTGTCTTTAAGAAATGGGACTCTGAATGTAGAATCTAGCTGGAAAAGTGAATGGATCTTGACTTTTGTGTGGAACATGATAATAAGCCAACATATTTGTTTTATCAATCAAGTGTGTCTGAATTAAAAAACAACAACATATAAACGGCATTATAAAACAAATATGACGGCATTCTTTGTTTAAGCCGCGAATAAAAGATTGTTAAACTACGCCTAGAGATTGGAGAATCGATGGAAATGTTTACCAAAAAGAGACAAGAAAAAGAATCTGTGGTAAGTAGAGTAGAGAGTAACGTTTTAGTAGAGAAATGAAGTCGTTTTTTTTTTACTCGTAAAACAAAGATTAACTTCAAATATCACATTAATTAATGTAAGTACTAGATCCACAGGTTACTAATAAAAAAAAGTTTCAGGCCATTTGTTTAGTTTTTGTACCTTTTCGGTAATGTGGCCCGCCACACTGAGTGTCGGAAATAAAAATGGCCCCTAAGTCAAATCAGGTTGGGCATCACTGATTTACAGAATCAAAATTGTTCAAATTATAGCTAATACTTACCAGCCGCCATATGCCCATAGTCCATTATAGCAAGCAAAAGCCAAATCTGTTGGTGACCATTTGCTGCCTGCCATGCCCTCGTTGATGACCTGAACATGACCTAGTTGGGAAACAAGTTCAACATTAAAACGTTTGAAGGCCATAGGAATTCTTCGTCTCTATCGTTATTTATACAGATTTCACTATTACAAACCTATGAGTAGTCTACACGGGGTGCCAGCCGCTCGAGTACCAAGTCCTTTAGGCACCTCTCCCCTCCCACACCTTCAGTCAGTGTTTCTCAAACTTTTACCAGTGGTGCCTCTCTTGCACGAAAAAACAACAACTAGTCAACGCTCCCCTTAAACCAGTTTGGAGAGCTCCAGAGTCTCTCACGTGGGTGTGGCAGTTGATTTTGTTTTGTCAGAATGTTATGAAATAGAAAGAAACATTAAGACATAACAAAACACACACACACACGTAGACTTGAATCCTCCCGCGCCGTTCGGCCCATTGGGCAGCAAGCTTTCTCCATAAAGATCTGTCACCGGCAATGTCTGAAGCCTCTTCTCCCTGGTGTTCACTGCTCTGAGGTCCTCCATCAAAGTGTGACGCCACGTTATTCGAGTGCATCCCTGTTTGCGCTTTCCTCGCATTGGCCTCAATGTTGTCATTGCAACTCTTGGTATGCGTAATTCATATTCGACCGGAGGACATGTCCCGCAAACTTCATTTGGTAAATATTGTTTTCAGAATAATTTAAAAGTGTTTAGTGCTACTAGAAATAACTGGAAAGATTGTAGTGGAGAGACAGAAGGTTCTCTCTAGCCAGCAAGTGGATTGGGAGGGGGGAGCCATGGCTCAGGGCTAAGCATTATGCTGAGTTCAGAGCTACAGAAATTCATTCTCCTGGAGTCTACAACGCACTGTTTTGTTATAGTAAGAGGAATTCAGGTAAAGTCAAATAGTAATTAAAATGAATAAAACGATATTGAACTTTTGTAATCAAAGATAATAGACTTCTAATTGTGTATATTGCATAGCACTTTTCACCCCAGTACATACAAGTAAATATATGTCAGCTAGTTAATTAAAATCTAATAAAGAAGGAGGCAACATTGCCAATATTATTTTGCATGGGACATCCTTATTAAAATATTTATTTTGCTTAAAACTCATCAGTTAATAAGAGAAAATTAATCCCTCTTGTGAGAATTAATCAGCAATTTAAATAGCAACAATTGATTATGTTGTTTGTACTATCTACTAAAGGAATGTTATCGTCCTTGCGATAAAAATAGTCGCATTTATCCCCCTTCAAGTCTCGCTTTAATTCAATACAAGATTTATGCTTTCAAACATTTTAACAAATAAAAGGCAATAAGACTTTTAACATTCTGTTCAGAATCAAGAACAATTTAGAATTGTCGTGTCTAAGAAAGGCAACAATGAATTAAACGTTATCAGAGTTACCTTCCGTTAATCGTTTGATCCCCATAATAACTACAACAGAGAGAGCTGAGAGTTTCCCCACTGTAGCCAGCATCTGGAGTTTCTCTGATAACTTGGTAGACATCACATTTACCAACGCCATGGACACTAAGATAAACATTTGAAGTAATTATGGAATTAAAAATTTGTCTTTATCTTTGATTTTTTTTTGAGTATTTTATTAGTTGTTTTTTTCGAATCGATATTGTCATCTTGTTTTAATAATGATAATAATTATTCTTATTGCTATTTAATTCTAAATTTCATGATTCTACTTATGTTACTTGTTATAAATTTCACGGCTCTATTTTGCGTCTGTTTTAGTTTTTCTTCAGTTAAGCGGTCCCAAACATAGAATATATGTTTCCATATTGGCCTACCTTAGGTTAAATAGCCTTTTAGTTATGTGTTCCTGTTTTATTTTAGTTTATGTTGTTTGATTTTAAAACATTTTTTTAAAGAAACCCACAGGCTTAGTTTGATTTCATAATAATATCAATATGGAAATTCCATGATAATTTTTCAATAGAATATGAAAACAGATATTATGAGTCTGTGTAACTGGCTTCTCTCATCTGTTCGTGCTGTTACAGTTCGTGTAACCAAATACCTCCATTTTTCCTGTCAGCATCTGCTCTTAGCAGAGAGGCCGGTACATTGTACCTTGTAGAATGACTTTTGATAGTGACTCATGTCTTATCATATGACCGAACCAACCTGATTTTGATCTTAACGATTAATCTCAGAATGAAAAAAAAATCTGATAGTTGCGCTAGAAAAGTACTTAACGCTTTAAGTCATTTTATTTGCGTATACATTGACGTTTTTTTTAATGTATTGACACTATTGAATTGGTTTGTGATGAATTGACACTATTGAATTGGTTTGTAATGTATTGACACTATTGAATTGGTTTGTGATGAATTGACACTATTGAATTGGTTTGTGATGAATTGACACTATTGAATTGGTTTGTGATGGATTAACACTTAGAGATATTTTTAAAAAAATTTAATGATAGAAATGACACATTTAAATAACGATAGGCCTAATTGTTGTTGTTTTTTTTTTACATTTATAAGCCAACAAGCCCGGGGTTTTGCATTCCTTTTTACATCAATCTAGAGTGAGATTTTGTAAAAACATTTACTTAAAGCAGGTTAACATTAGTTGCACTAAATTCTTGCTAGCAATTCATGATTGAAGTTTAGAAAACAACATTACGAAGTTTCTTTTTAAAAGTTAAACAAGCGAGTATTTTGTAGAAGTCAAATTATTGTAGATGTTTTAGTTAGGTAATCCATTCTATGGTTGTATTATATAGTTATTAAATACATTTTATTTAAAAGCCTATATTTCTTTGTGAGGTTCATGATAAAAAAAGGGGGTGGGGCGCCATTATAGTTCTTGCCCTGGGCTCACTACGTCTCTGATCTAATGTTCCATGTTAGTTTTCTATTGTTCTAACGTTTGTGTTGGTCTGTCAACCAAACGTTGTGAATAGACAAGAAAATGTTGACTCACACACTGCCATGGAGGCCACTATGATAACAAAAAGTCTTGGTGGCCCACATTGATCGAATACAGCGTCGGCGACATAGTCAGTGAATGCAAGAGCAAAGACTGCTGTAGAACACGGCTCGGCAGCAGCTGTAGAAATTAGATTAATTAATAGAAAAACACAGTTAAATTAATAGAGGTTTTTTTTTTACTTTTTGTTTTTCAGATCAGAACTTAGGGTACCAGAGCAATAAAATAAGTTTCTAGTTTAACGTAAAAACAAGATTACAGAGGCGGCCCCCGTCGGAGTCGGATCCCTGTCAGATCCGCCTATTCGCAAGATGTTTCGGATGTTCCTTTTAAGTCCCTAGCTCAATTCTTGTATGCTCCCATCCTTAAACTATCGCAATATTTCTGAAAGAACAGTAAAGGTGAAATGACATGATTCTAAACTAATTTCTTAAATAAAAAAAAATCTAATTTAAAAAAAAAATTGTTTAATGCCCCCATTAGAATAAAACAAGCATATTTTTGTGCGTTTTGTCTGTTGGTTGGTCTGTCCGTCACGGTTAGAAAAAAACACTAAAGGCTTTTATAAAATATGATTTAACCTTTACTGTTCTTTCAGAAATATTGCGATAGTTTAAGGATGGGAGCATACAGGAATTGAGCCAGGGACTTAGAAGGAACATCCGAAACATCTTGCGAATAGGCGGATCTGACAGGGATCCGACTTCGACGGGGGCCGCCTCTGAGTTTGTGTATCACACAAACTCTCTTTGTAATCTTGTTTTTAAAGAAGCTAATACACTCAATTAAATTTTCCCACTAAAGGGCGCTAAAAAATTAAATTTAAGCCAGTGTTCCTTATATACTTGGAGAACCTAAGCACCTACAAAAAATTTAGGTCATTCCTGTTATCAATGAACCATCATTTCTAAATATTTAATAATGGTTCTAGTTTTACTTACCAATTCTCATCCATGAATACACAAACCCAGCCAAAGGCCCAAAGGCTTCAGTAATATATGCATACTCTACACCTTCTCTCCTTACTGATTCCCTCAACTCAGTGAAACATAAAGCAGCTGAAATACAGAGAGAATATAGCTGGAATACAGACAGAATATAGCTGAAATACAGAGTAACTATAGCTGAAATACAGAATGAATATAGCTGAAATACAGTGAATATAGCTGAAATACAGTGAATATAGCTGAAATACAGTGAGAATATAGCTGAAATACAGTGAATATAGCTGAAATACAGTGACTATGGTTGAAATACAGTGACTATGGCTGAAATACAGTGACTATGGCTGAAATATAGTGAGAATATAGCTGAAATACAGTAAATATAGCTGAAATACAGTGAATATAGCTGAAATACAGTAAATATAGCTGAAATACAGAGTGAATATAGCTGAACTACATAGAGAAAAAAAGCTGAAATACAGAGAGAAAATAGAAGAAATACAGAGTGAGTATAACTGAAATACAGAGTGAATATAATGAAATACATTGACTATATATGAAATACAGTGACTATAGCTGAAATGCAGAGTGAATATAGTTGAAATACAGTGAGAATATATATCTTAAATACAGTGACCATATCTGAAATACAGTGACTATAGCTGAAATACAGTGACTATAGATGAAATACAGAGTGAGTATAGCTGAAATAAAGTGGCTATAGTTGAAATGCAGTGTGAATATAACTGAAATACAGTGAGAATATTGCAGAAATACAGTGACTATAACTGAAATACAGAAACTATTGCTGAAATACAGTGACTATAGCTGAAAT
>JADKLZ010057069.1:0-24426 GCA_021533235.1 Biomphalaria straminea | reverse complement strand
CATGGAAGTTTCAAATATCAACACATGAAAGTGTCAAATATCAACACATGAAAGTTTCAAATATCAACACCATGGAAGTTTCTTATGACTTGTTAACTCAATGGCACACACAGTTCTTTTTATTTCTAGAATTCATTTATTCTTCACACATCCATCAATCACAAAATAAAAACTCTCAAAGCTTTTTATTTCTAGAATTCATTTATTCTTCACACATCCATCAATCACAAAATAAAAACTCTTATAGCTTTTTATTTTTGTACGCGCTAAACAAATATTAACCTGCTCTTTGACCTGCATTGCTTGCCAAATTAACGGACCCATAGAGTCTTGTTTGTCTATCCAATTTGCATTTCTAATGAGTCAGCTTGTGTTTTAGACGAGACCTTATCTGAGAATGGAATGTGCTGTTAGGAATCTAATTTTAGTTATCGTCTTTACGTGCCGCAAACAGAAGCAAATTACGAACTTTTCATAGCGCCCATTTTACAATATGTAGAAGTATGCACAAACATATTTTTGTTTCAAAGAACAACAATATAACAAGATTACAAAGAGAGTTTGTGTAATACACAAACTCAGAGGCGGCCCCCGTCGGAGTCGGATCCCTGTCAAATCCGCCTATTCGCAAGATGTTTTGGATGTTCATTCTAAGTCCCTGGCTCAATTCCTGTATGCTCCCATCCTTAAACAATCGCAATATTTCTGAAAGAACAGTAAAGGTTAAATCATATTTTCAAAAGCCTTTAGTGTTTTTTTCTAACCGTGACGGACAGACCAACCAACAGACAAAACGCACAAAAATATGCTAATTACATTCTAATGGGGGTAATAAACAATTTTATTTTAAAAAATCTGATTTTTTTTTAAATTTAAGAAATTAGTTTAGAATCATGTCATTTCTGGGCTTTACGCTAGTACACGAAAGCCGCTGCTAAAAAATCATTTTAAAAAATGTGCATGATATCTACATGCCTTACGTATTACTTATAGTAACATTTCCTCCCTTACATTTACGTAATTATTTTAGAATTGGTGTTTTGTTATTAAAAAATCGCTTGCATAATTAATTTTATAAATTAAACGGTTTGCTTTAAGAAAACTAAAAGTAGCCGTGGCACCTAAACTTTTCAAGCCGCATTTAATGGTGAAATAATATTTTTCGTATCTCTTCTAGTTTTGGCGCTCTGAGTCTGACAGACGGACAGACGGACAGACAGACAGAAAGTCATTTTAAAAAATGTGCATGATATCTACATGCCAAGAGCATTTCATATAGTAACATTTCCTCCCTTAGATTTACGTAATTGCTTCACAATTGGTGTTTTATTATTAAAAAATCGCTTGCATAATAATTTTTATAAATTAAACGGTTTGCTTTTAGAAAACTAAAAGTAGCCGTTGCACCTAAACTTTTCAAGCCGCATTTAATGGTGAAAAAATATTTTTCGTATCTCTTCTAGTTTCGGCGCCCTGAGTGTGACAGACGGACAGACGGACATTTTGCACAAACCTAATAGCGGCTTTTTCCCCTTACGGGGGCCGCTAAAAAAACAAAATCTGTAAGCATCTTGTAGCTCATAGGGGAATAACAATGGAAGCCTACTTTAAGCATTCAACTAGGTTTAGTTTTAAAGCCAAATCGTTTTCATTCTGGCCTTGTATTATTACGTTCATACAACCTAAGCGGCCGCAGTAGGCCCTGGGCTAATGTTAGGTGTAATTCATTAAAGGTAAAAAAAAAAAATAACTTACACATAAAAACAGGGTTTTCGCGGTCTCCCTGAAATCTCATGAAAAAGCAAAATATACTAAGTCCTGGAAATTTGACATTTTTAAAATCTGAAACTCATAAAAATCTCCTGAAAAATAGACAAAGTTGTCGCTTTGGGGTGTCAATCCTACCAGCGACTTCAATAAAACGGCATTGTCAACTTTCATTTAATAAAAGACGAATGTATTTTCTGAACTTTGACATTTTGTTTTGACATTATGCTTATCCCTGCCCAACTGGCCCGCGTAATCATTTTCGCATAGGATCCCGCAATTGTTAGGGCTGGCCCTTCGCATTATACACAACAAATAATAGATAGATAGATAGATAGATAGATAGATAGATAGATAGATAGATAGATACTGAAACATAATATCCACTCTTTACACCAATCGTTCTGGACGTAAGACTAATTCAAAACAAAATGAAAAGGTCGTTAAAGATCCTATTTCGATGCAGTAGTAGAGAGTTGCCTCTCTTTAATAAGTTTCAGACTTCCGAGGATGGTCAGGATGGCGGCCTGCTCTCGGGTATGCGCTTGAGACTGTATTCACTGTGGTCCCGAGTTCGAATCCTACCCAAGTCCACTTTTGCCCTTATGCAGAAAGTTTGAAATAAGACTCAGTCATTTGCGAAGTCCGAGAAATAGACAACGAACAAACAAATGAGGATTATTAGGTCTTCGATTCAATCTCCTGCGATACTGAAATCAAAATGGAATGGGAGCTTTGTTCAATATGAAGACATTCTAAATCTCGTAGAATTTAGCTAGAGATTGATCCAGCCAACTTTTTTTTTTTGGTTAATTTATTTGTTTTGATCTGTATCGAGATGTAAGTTTCTAGCAATGTGTAAATACGCCCGCAAAAAAGTTCGACGTTTGAAACCTTAACTCCATTCAATGTCTATCAATGTTATATCTACATCTGTATCATTAATTACGGAAAAAAACTTATTGATTGGTTTAATTCAAGCTTTTTGAAATCCTACCTTCTTCAAATGTAATTATAATCAGCAACTGTAAACTGCACATGTAATGAACGTAATCTCTAATTAAATATGCTAATAATATATACACACCTCTGTTTCTCTCCATGTCGCCCTAAGCCAATGTACACTCTACTCCCAGCAGGACATGTCTACTCATTAGCTAATCCATATGCAAATCAAACATCACAAATATATTTCACACTTCCATGTAAAAGGCCAATAAAAAAATCTGTTGTCTATAGTTCCAGCTGAGTGCCACATTCTCCAGCACTAAAGTGCTGTGTGCGTAGTTCAATAGACAGGTGGTTTTTTTTTTTTTAATTAGTTCTATTAGCTGTCATCTTTCTTATCTCAACCCTGTGTCTTTGTTGTCTGCCTGTGTCTTGCTTGTCTTGTTTGATAACGTCAGTTTGAATGTTTTCACTTTCTCTCAACTCTGACATAGACTTTGTCCATACACTATTATTGTTGTCTTAATAGACATTAGTGTCAGGTTTACACAGACAGTATGTGTATATAAAACATACTGTTATTGTAAGCACTGGTACCATACGTCAATAGAGGCCATTGTTAGTATACGACTGTATCATGTGGCACTAGCGGATCCAGAACTTTTTGAGTGGAGAGGGGCGAATTTTTCCACAAACCCTAACCCCATGTTAACCCTTACTTGGCCTAATCCTAGATATAAGCCAAGCTTTTTTTTTCCTAACGTCTAAAGCTCACTATCTATCCTAATAAAAAGTCAGGTCAAATTATGAGAAATAATAGAAGTGTGGACAAGGGCCGATACTGTGTTAATGTTAATTGAAGCACATGGGACGTAAGTATTTCTTTGTTCTATTCATCGTAAGATTATCTTCATGTTCAGCGAACTGCTGCGAAACCTCTAGTTCTAGGCCTGCTATGGTCAACAGAAAGATTAAACCTCTAGTACTATAGTCATCAAAAAGATTAAACGCTCAGGCGAAATTCGACCGTTTTCTACGAGTGCAAAACAGAAATTGTTTTGGTGGATACAATTTAAAATGGAGCCTTTTGAACAATGTTTTACTTGATAAATATGCAAGCAAGGCCGGTCTTAAGCCACTTCAACCCATGCAGTCGCAGTGGGCCCCGCGCTTTCATAGGCCCCGCGCTAATGTAAGGTGTAATTTTTAAATTGCAAAATATATACGAAAATTTCAAGGAAAGTCTCTCTGAAAACTCTCCATAAAAATATGCAAAATTGTCATTTGTGGATAAAAGCTAAAGATAAAAGAAAAACAAGATTACAAAGAGAGTTTGTGTGATACACAAACTCAGAGGCGGCCCCCGTCGAAGTCGGATCCCTGTCAGATCCGCCTATTCGCAAGATGTTTCGGATGTTCCTTCTAAGTCCCTGGCTCAATTCCTGTATGCTCCCATCCTTAAACTATCGCAATATTTCTGAAAGAACAGTAAAGGTTAAATCATATTTTCAAAAGCCTTTAGTGTTTTTTTCTAACCGTGACGGACAGACCAACCAACAGATAAAACGCACAAAAATATGCTTGTTTCTTTCTAATGGGGGCACTAAACAATTTTTTTTTTAAAAATCAGATTTTTTAAAAAATTTTAGAAATTAGTTTAGAATCAAGTCATTTCCGGGCTTTACGCTAGTACACGAAAGCCGCTGCTAAAAGTTCATTTTAAAAAATGTGCGTCATATCCGTACATACAGAGCATTTCTTATAGTAACATTTCCTCCCTTAGATTTACGTAATTGCTTCAGAATTGGTGTTTTATTATTAAAAAATCGCTTGCATAATAATTTTAATAAATTAAACGGTTTGCTTTTAGAAAACTAAAAGTAGCCGTTGCACCTAAACTTTTCAAGCCGCATTTAATGGTGAAAAAATATTTTTCGTATCTCTTCTAGTTTTGGCGCCCTGAGTGTGACAGACGGACAGACGGACACTTTGCACAAACCTAATAGCGGCTTTTTCCCCTTACGGGGGCCGCTAAAAATAGAATACAAACTATTGCAGCTAAAATAAAAAAAACATGTTATATATCCGTATGTTTTGTCTATTATAGTATGGTTGTGTGGTGTCCTGGGGTGGGCAAATTACGGCCCGCGGGCCATATGCGGCCCGCCGAAGTGTTTTATGCGGCCCGCGAAAACCTAAATAAATCATTGTAAATATCTATAGAAATTATTGAAACTTTTGATTCTTATCACTTGTAATGAGGAGACTAAAGAAACATTGTTTCTAAACGTCTTTCTAAAGAGTTAAAAAAAACGAAGATTTTATTTAATAGGAATACTATATAATACTAAACTATATAATACTATATTCCTATACTCTTAAGCGAGCAATTCTTGTATATATACATATATATTTATTTATTTATATATAAATTTATTACGAAAACGGCTCTAACGATTTTCTTTAAAATTTCAAGGTATGTGCGTATTAGTGAGAAAAAAATTCTGAACTCATTGGCCACATCGGGAAAACTCAAGTTCGACCGTTATTTCGATATGAAAATGTCTCAAGGCTGTAAAATTAATTTCGGTCAGAATAATTTATGAATGAAAGTTTTTCATGACGTAAACGGGAAAAACGCTGCTTACGTCACTAGGCTTACCGTAGTACAATGCAAACAAGAACGATTTTTAAAGTATCAATGGACCTAATTGAACATTTGCGCACTATCTTATTGAAGATTGATTTATTCTAGAACTATGGAAGGAAAGTAATGAAATTAAATGTACCGATGTATGATTAGTTATTGCGTTTTAAGTGCTTAATAAATTGTTTACACTTTAATTGCGTAGACTAGAGAGGTGTAGATACCGTTTAGGCCTACTTTGTTATTTATTTTGCTGGGGAACTCCAGCTGTCTCGTTCTGAGGCCGCATGCAACCAGGTGCTCTCTTCTATGTCAATTGTCAGCTAAGGCAAGTTGGCACCTAAGCTGGTCTTTTAAGCATTTCGGTGTTACGCCGACCACTTTATTAGCTCACCAAAAATGTCTGAGATTCGTCCCTCATACAGAATACTGCTCTGTCAAGCTTAACTGTCGGACTAAAAGAATTCCCTCAATACAAAGGCCAAGCATACATATTTAGCCCAACAGAAAATTTGCTGCCGAGGACAGACGCAGACGCGAAATGAAAAAAATCTTAATCGACCACGGGAGGACAATGGTTATGCTTGCCCTGGTGTGGCAAAATATGTAGGTCACATGTGGGGCTGCGTAGCCACGGGAAATACTGCATTCCTCATTAATCTTCGGATTTGATGTCAAGCCTTATTATAATTATTATTTTGCTGGTAAAATTATGACCTTTTGTTCATGCTTCAGTGTCTAATGTCCCGTACCAAAACAAAGGAAGTGGTGATTACACAGTTGCTCTACGCCTTACTTTCTCACACTGAACAAGATATCTAGCTAGCGGTCAACGAGTTTGCGTACGCTGCAGCCACTTTTGATTTAACTATAAACCTCAGTAAAAAACTTGGGTTTAGGGCGTGGTGACGAAAGGCCTAGGAGATATCTGAATGGAGGGATGTGTAAAAGCAGGCCATATCCTTCCATGGGCTGTAGCACCAGTAGCACCACTGGGATAGATGGATGGCAAAAGCCGGTATGAACTTCTTATAGTCTGACAGTCTGGCTGAGAAGGCCCATATCACGTAAAATAATCTGAAGAGTTTCTTTAGTGTTCTGTTTGTTCTATATGTAATTGTACATGGCGATTAAATATCAAGTCTCTTAAGTCCTCCTACAGTCTAGACAGCGTAAAACTATCGTAGGCCTACTATTATTGGCTTGGAAGAAAGTTTTTGCAGTTTTACCCAATAACGTAGAAATTTGCGTCACTCGATGTTTCGTACTAAAGGCATAATTGAATATACTAATTCCAAAATTAAATGTCTGAACGTACCAATTTACATATAGTACAAACAGAACACTAAAGAAATTCTTCGGATTAGTAGTCTTTATCCGATCGTTCATTTTCGTAATTATAAAAAAAATCCCAAAATGATTTCGGGTATATAACCTTTTCTTATGAAATTATTTAACCGAGCAAGGCTCGGCCACCTGATATTAAATTCATTAAAGACATAAGCCCTGGCCAGTATTCATTCAATGCTATGGAGAACTGTGTTTGAAGAGTTGGTTTGGCTTGTACAAGATGGCAGGGTAACAATTGATGGAGTTTTGAATGAGAAAAACAACCTATTTAATAAAATAAAGAAAATATCCCAACCATAAACAAGTAACTGGAAAGTTTACACAAAGCTACACAAAAGCTACCCATAATACAGAGAAATATAATTCAAATTTCAGCACGTCCCCAGTCATAATCGAATCATACAATTGCTAAGGTCCATAATTGTAAAGAGCTCGCACAGGGGCCATAGTTTGATATTACAGAAAAGGAATAGCTAAACTTGTGCTAAATGTTATCTTTCGAAGTTCCCTAGGTCTTTAATAAATTGCATAATTTTAGTTCCTTTCCTTTATTTTTTATATTCTTATATTATTCTGGGCCACCAAATTCACTTTGCCTATTGCCTCTAATTATCCAAGGCCGGTCCCGACTGGCAGTTCCAAAAAGATTTGGAATTAAAACATTCTGATGTTCGGTAACACAGTTGTTTTCACTGGCCAATCATTAGATCAATATGGAATCTCAAGGAAGAAATTGTTAGGTTCCTTGATGAACCTTGACTGTGACCCTTTCCTAATATTTGTAATGAAGAGTTGAAGACAGACCTCATGTGTATCATCGGAAGCATCATAACTTGTTGTTTGCACATGGAATGTATGTACATCTTAAATCCTTTCAAACAAAGTATATATATATATATATATATATATATATGCGGCCCGCCTAGTCCCCAAATTTCTTAATGCGGCCCTCGGTTGAAAAAGGTTGCCCACCCCTGGTATAGTCCATAGTACCATTAATGAATTATGAAACAACTATTATAACCAGATATAATAACATAAACATTTTCTTTTTAATTCTTTATTTCACTTCAATATGAAATACAAGCTAAAGAAAAAAAACCATTCCAAAATGTATCACTCACTATATACATAAATACTCTTTCTATAAATAGTATCACAAAAAATATACAACTTTAAATTTATTTTACATACATCTCATTATTGACTTGAAAGTTTGCTTATAAATAGTTTGTTAATTTTCACTTTTATTATGTCTCAATCGTAAACAAAATGTTCTTATCTTTTTTTAAAAAATGGAAATATTACCATCATGAAGAAGGTGAATGTTACTATAAATGTGATAAATAAAAGGAGACCTTCTTTTTCTACCACCCTCTCTCCCCTCCATCATTTTTCTCTTTGTCTCAATCTGCTAAAGAGGCACAGACAGCACTAATATAAAGTAAACACTTTGTCATTCACAAAAATATACCATGACCTTTAACCTTATCTAATGATAAGTTCTGTTCTGATATATACATGACAGATTTAAAAAAAAAAATAATGCTGATTCTTGTCAAATTAGAACAAAAAATTGAATAGAAATAAATACATTTAAAAAATAAACATTTCAATCTCTATATTTTTCTTTTCCTATAACATATTGAGACTTTAAAAGACATTATAATGTCCTATGGTGTCTATCCTTTTAAAAAAAACTAATAAGACTCATTTTTCTTTTGAATTTACAAACAAAAATAAATTCTATCAACAACAGGATGCTACTTACTGTATCATACAAACAATAAAACTTCCAAGGATTAAAAAATTGACTTTGGCAGTAATCAGTAGGTCAGTGATCTTTAATAAATGTGTTGTCATTCATCATTAGTACATGTATTTCAAGTAATCAGTTGTTTTTTTTTACATGTAATCAATGTACATGTATCATCTAAATGAAGAGCTAGACTAAATGTTTAAAAAAACTGTTATGAATACAAAAACATAAAATGATTTGAAAATGATCACTGAACCATGACATTTAAGTTAAGAAAATGAAACTCACATTTAAAAAAAGAAGGCAGAAAGTTAGAGCAACTTTTTAATGCTTTATATGAACTAAAAATTAATAATTAACAAGTGATAATTTAATTCAATCTATTCACACACTGAATATGAAAGATGAATGTGTTGAGGACAGCCTCAGTGGTCGCACAAACAAATGTCC
The DNA here is from genome assembly GCA_021533235.1 of Biomphalaria straminea. Lineage (NCBI taxonomy): Eukaryota > Metazoa > Mollusca > Gastropoda > Planorbidae > Biomphalaria > Biomphalaria straminea. Next base: position 15,505 of record JADKLZ010057069.1, on the reverse strand, counting down.
ATGTTAACTTTATGATCTTTTCATTTGAAAGTCTAATTTGAAATGAAAGAGAAGTTGTAACTGATTAAACCAGAGTCAATCCTGAGTTTCAAGCAAGCAAACATCACAACATTGCACAAAAACTCTTTGGTATGAGATAATGTTATAAATATTGATTCAAAGACATGGTAGGGCATGCATATGGCAGTCTTAGAGCTCACTCCTCTCACAATGAAGCAGATTATAAATCTCTTAACAGCTGGAAATATGGTATGGATTTTATTCTGTACAAATTGCTTTAGAGTTATTTGAATAATAAATAGTATTGATAACAACTTCAATAACTTAAAATGACATTAAGATTAGTTTACAGTAGAATAAACATGTGATATAAATAATTGATTTGCTTCAATAATAGTACTTTGTAATAAAACTTTCTTTAATTCATGTAGTAAAATACAATTTAAACAAAATATTTCTTTTTATCATTGTCCTTTCAAAATGGCCACTGTAGGGCCTACACTGATTTAAGGATGGATATTTGTTTAGAATAAATCTATCTATCTATCCATGTATCTCTCTTAATATATATATATATGCTGAGACATTTGAATAAATACAAAGAATCAGACAAGCACAGTATTTAATACTATTTTGAATATAATTCAATTTCTTGGACATCTCAATAAATTATATAACAATATGATCCTAGAACTGTATAAATCACAATGTCTATATTACAACAAATTTAAATAGTTATTTATCACCAGTTGAGGTGTAACAGGACTGAGCAGTTCAGAGTTTGGTTTATGGTAGAACATTCAAGTGAAAGACAAGCCAATCAACTTCACCGGTCAGTAATGAAAGTTAATGGGATAAGGGGCAAACATTCACAATTTTTCATTCTGAAACTTTGAATTTTTTAAATATGACAAGCATGATAATAACGAGATATTCATTAAACATCCATGGAAACTGAAATTTTAAACTAAGTTTAAATATTGTATTGTTTTTTTGTTGTTTCTTCTGATATTAAATGGTTAGGAATGATATTTTGGAACAAAATGTTTGAAAAATTTTTTAAAGCTTTGGCCTAGATAAAATAATGGAAAAGAAATCTTTGGTTTAATGCTGGCAAATAAAAATGTGAAAAACTTGCTTAAACAAACACAGCAAACGAGTCATGATTAAATGTGAGAAAATGTCAAATATTAATTTCACAGTGCATCAACAAAAATATGCATTAAACAGACTTTATATTTACAATCAAACCAACCTACTAATTCAGTCACTAGCACATTGCTAACCTTACAAATGTTTAAATATTAAAATCACTGTAGTACAATTTTAGGTAATCACGTTCTGTCTTAACCCTTGCTTAAATCATGCTTCCTTTTGAACATTAATGAACATTGCTAGAACATGGATGCAGGAGAAATAAATTCTAGCTGTTTCAATCAGCTTACAGGAATTTTTTTTCAGTACTTCATATATTAATAGCTGGTAATACTCTTCATTTACCAAAAAAATACTTGAAAATGAAATGCACATTAATTACCAGATAACATGATTTGCTGAGGTCATGAAACATGGAAGCATTACAAAAACCAATAGCATTGTTATTTTCTTAAACTAATGACTTCAAAGTTGTAGACTTGTACAAACCTTCCAATATCATGAACACATAATAAATATAATATGACTATCTATAAAACAAATAATATGTTTATTTACTCTTAGGTAGAAACATCAATGCCTTATATGTACTAACAGATAATGAAAACTGAGTTTTAAAAAGTCAAATTTACAAACATTTTTTTATTCTTACTTATGAAAGATGGAGTAAATTGTAAGAAATTTGAATAAATCTTTTCCAAATAACAATTTAAATCAAAAGATTTCATTCATGACAGCAGTTTCTGTTTATTCTGGAGGTTCATATCTGCTTGGGGCAACTTCCAGGGCACACTGAATAAAGGTTGTCAAAGGTTCTAAAAAAGAAATTTTATAATCACAAATTCCTTTAGTTGACAGTAGCAAAAAAATACATTTAAAAAAAAATCACTAAATATTTGAATAACAGAAACAACAAACTTCTCACCTAAATATTTGATTTTGATTTTCAATCCAACAAAGGGTATATAAAACAATAAGCCACTCAGAATGAACAGTGTTGCATAAAAAAACTCGATTCTAGGTTGCTGAATAATGGGTGCTAGTACTAGGTAGCAGGATATTATCAATACCAAGACTGGCATTATAGTTGGCACCTGTAAATTAAAAAAAAAGAAAAAAGAATAAGTTATAAGATATTAAGAAAAAGATGAGCTTTTCTAACAAAATAATTTCTGAACTATAAGGAAGAACTTTTCAAAATATTGTTCTTATCATAAAAGCAACAACATTTTCTGTATGCCCATCATCAACACACAAATACTTAGACTTCATTTGCTCTGAGAATTCACATCTCATCTTTATTTTACAACTATCACTAATGTAAGACAACATCTTGAATACAAATTCTAATTATTAACACAGACATAACAACAGTGGGGATGCAACATTGATTGGTTGATGTGCATTTATCATTATAGGGGCCTATAGAGTTTATACAAACACAGTGACCACATTCCTTGCAGTCAATCTTTCAATCTTTCTATTTTAAATAACAAAATATCAAGGATGAAATTCTATTAATAGCTTATATGCTAATGTAGTAAACAACACTGAAAAAGACAGACATTTTCATAATTTAGGCTGGGCAATATCCCAAAAAGGAAGACATGGCCTCCTTTTGTAAGACATCTGGTTACCTTAATATGGACATTTGAATACAAACATATTATGAGAGTAACACACATTGACTCTAAAGAGAAGGAATATAAGTTTGAAAGTTTAGTGCTCTGAAATAGCTTAGATTGTGAAGTTAAATAATTTCTAGTAAAATTTAATATTAAAACATTTTTTTGGTATTTTTAACATTTATGTGTCAACAATGTAGGCCATATTATAGCTACAAACTTTCTTGATCACACTTATTTGATAGTAGACTGTAGTCTCTCAAGTATAGAAATTTATATTACCCTATACACCCTTGGTACATCTGGCAGACTATAACGCAGTATTAGCACTGCAGCCATGGTTGCTCCATAGAATAGCCATGCAGCAAAACTAAAAAAGTCAATGAGACTGAAAATGTCACCAGGGATCATCATCATTATAGCCACAGCAGTCTGAAAAGAAAAAGACACTAGAATTGAAGAAACAAATGTCAAAGATCTATTACTAAATGAGAGTTTTCTAAGTCTAAAAAAAGTATTTTTAATCTTCTTAAAAGAGTAGTTTTTATCTATAATCAAGAGATTAAATCTTACAGTTAGCAACAGTGATGGTAGTGGAGTTCCTTTTTTGACATGAATGTATGAAAATACTTCTGGCAAATGTCCTTCCCTTGCTGCAGCATAAATAAGCCTAAGAAAAAATAATTTGCAAAGACCATAAAACAGCTTGAAGACAATCAAAAAGTTGCATTCAGCAAACAAAATGCAATGAAGCAAATAGGTGATTCAATTCTTGGTTGTTTTTATTCTTTCATTAAATAAGATATTAATGCAAAGATTTTAGAAAAAAAATGTATTTGAAAAAAAAATTAATTATAGTTCTTCTTGGATTCTAAAAATGCAAGTCATTTAAACTTAGAAACAAAATAAATTATAAAGCTTGTTTGTTCCAACCTTCCTCCAGTAAAACAAGATCCATTGGCAGCTCCAAATGTTGAGAGTGTTACAAATATTGGTATCAATACAGCTGCTGCTCCCAGAACTTCTGCACCCCATGTCTTTGATGATAATAGCACAATGCATTAATAATATAAGTATTTAACTCTCACACTTAATAATGTATCAATCTATAAATATTTACTTAAGGGGGTGGTTGAATCTATTTGAAGTAGCAATATATAAAAATAGTCAGGCTAAAGCTATTTAAATATGTACTTTAGAAAATAAGCTAAGATTAATTCAAGTTCATTGGCTTAAAATGTAAATAGATGGCTGTCTAGTAGTGTGGTATGTGCGCTGGACTGTTGGATGGTCCTGGGTTCATACCATGCCACTGCCAACCCCTGTCATCATGCAGGAGGTTTGGACTAGGAAGTAAATTATCTTCAACTCTGAAGGAAAATCCATGTAAGCATGTAAAGCATTTTACAACATACATTTAACAAAGAATGGTAAAGTTTCTTTTAAGAAGCTAGTCAATTCAGGAGTACTTACAGCTGCAACTGCATTGGATGCTAATAAGGTTTCTTTGGACATGACAGCTAAATAGGAGAGGTTTGTCAGCAAATAGCACAGAGTGACAAGGGGAATACCTAGCATGATAGCTCTTGGTAGATTGCTAAAGAAAGAATGTTGAACAAATTTTACTCTAATAATATATGTCTGATATCTAATATCCAAAATTACCTAAGTAATGACACAAATGCATATAAATAAATATCCTGAAATTAAAAATTAAGTAAGTATCTAAAAATAGTAGAAATTGTTTCTTATCAAGGTCTGGGTTGTGCTTATAGTGACTTTATTATACAATTTTGTTTGAGCCTATACTTTTAAAACTTACACATAAGGATTTTTTAGTTCTTCTGTTGCATAGTTCAAATTGTTCCTGGAAAATAAAAATGAAAACGAAGACCTTTAATCTTAATTTCACATTTCACAGTGACTTATAGCTATACATGTACTTAATTTTGGAGCCTTCTATTCAAAGAATATATATAAAATAAATAAATACATAAATAATTATCTATTAGTAATTTAATTACAGTTGACTTACCAACCATCATATGCCCACAGACCATCATAAAATGCAAGAGCAATAGAAGAAGGATTTTTAGAAGTGTCTTCAAATCCTTCATTGATATATTCTGTATGACCTGAGAAAAAATTACAAATGAGACATTTTCAGCATTGGAATAAAATTTGACTTTATTATGTTATTAGTTTTATTTAGCCCATTTCAGATTTTTTCAATTTAGAAATATGTAATTAAAAATGAGGAAAAAACCTTTAAAAATCATAATAAAACCTCCCATCACTATGACTGCTATTGCCAGTAATTTGGCCATCGTGAAAAAATTCTGTACTTTGGTTGCCAATGTAACACTGTGGCAGTTGACAGCAGCAACCAAACCTTGGGAGAAGTAAAAAATGGCTATAGTTTAGGTCATCAGTTTTAATATTGATTCTAGAAAAATTAATTTAAAAGAAATATTTAAGAAGAAGATGTTTGAATTTATAATTTCATTTCTTAGTGTTCAGATTTATCAATACAGAGTAGAAAACTTAATTGAATTTTAAAATGTCCAGACATATATAGAAAGAGTACAGAAATGAGTTTAACAAGTGTTCTGACTTACATATACAGAGTACAGAAATGAGTTTAACAAGTGACATTGGTACTTCACATCCATGGTAGAAAGGCTCTACAGCATAAATTCCAAAGCTGAGGGAGATGACAGCAAACAAACAAGGTTTTAGCACAAATATAGAAACCCAGGAGAATAAGAATGCTGGTATTGGTGCACAGCACTTAGGAAAAACTTTCCCAGCTTCCAGTAGATAGGCATACTCAGCACCTGACTTTGAGATAAGAGTTCCCAGTTCTGCATAGGCCAGTGCTCCTGTCAAATAAAATAAAGCTGATTTTTTAATAGGCCTACTTTTTTCCCTATTTTAAAAAGCTTATATCTACTCACTCTGTCTGTCTTGTAAAATGTTTGTAAACGTTATTGCTCTGACACCCAATCTCGGATGAAACTGAAAATTTTGGACAATTATTTCTTTTACCTGACCATACAAAAATAAACAATAATTAACCAATTGTTTTTGTTGGCCTCCTTCTGTCAAAGAACGACTATGGCTCATCTCTAATAGGGAATTATATTGCACTTGACTGAAGTCATGGTACAAGCTGAATTAATCCCCTTTAAAGGTTGCCACTTTAAAAAAAAATTGAAATAAACAATAGATAACAATACCATCTTCTATTTTCTTATGCACCTCACTAGCATAATAGCTAATAAGTCAGCTTAAGCCAGAAAAATTCTAATTCAGGTTGTTTTCACATTTTTTGTAATGAATGCTTTTAAAAAGGGATTACTATAAAATTCATGCAGATATCCTTTTTATTCCCCCCCACCCCCCACCATCTCAATCCCGTTTTCCCAAATGGTTCAGATAAGTGTTAGCTGGGATCATAGCATATTGAGAAAGTTAAAAGCAGTAAATAGTGCAACAAAAACAATTGGTAAAAATATGTCTAGTCGTACAGATTCATTGTTGTTGGTCTAGATATATAACAAATTAAATTACAGAAATGTTCTAAACTAATTGATACAATTACACTTAGTATAAATTTTGATTTTTTTTTAAAGTATTTTTTATGTTTTTTTCATGTTAATTATTAAATTTTTGGAATGACAAACCATAGACAGCATAGAGTCTATAGTTAGATCTGTAGGCCTATAGATCATGTATATCTATGGCAATGGCATTCAAAATAATACTTTGGTGATGTGATGTGTTTTTTTTTAGGTACAAAATGTTTTCTTTATTACTTTTCTCTAGGCATTTCTTAAATATGTGTAGGGATAGATTTAGCCTATTTTAGGCCAAAATAAAATATCTGAATTTAGACAAATAAAATCTTGAATAATAAGCTATGCACCTTAATGTATAGAATAACCTTTTATTTAACTCAGATACGTTAAAATTTTTTTGAGTATTGCTCAAATATTCCTTAGCAACCATATTGTTTTTTGTTATGGTAACTAAGGCTATAAAATAATTATTATTTCAAATAATATATTAAAATGCAAAATAATGAAAGCCTGTGTAATTCTAAGCAAGAAAATATAAAATTAATTTAGATATATCTGAAATGTTTGAAACTTTATATACATCATGTCAAATCAAAACTTTGTGAAACACTTATCTAGAAAAATAAAATGCAATATATATTTTTTCCATTGGGATGTGTCAGGGAGTAAGAATTTCCAATGGAAAGAATACACTATTAAAAAATATTTTACACAACTCACACACACACACACACACACATATATAAATATACGCACAAGAGAGAGAGAGAGAGAGAGAGAGAGAGAGAGCAGTCATGATGTTCACATGTCACCAAGAAGTGATGATCAACTTCACATTTAATTGATTTCAGTGTATGTTACAGTCAATAAAGTTACTAGTTTTTTTTATTAACTTTTTTTTTTTAATAGTTCTTCACTCTGCTAAGGTTAAAGTTTACAGATTTGTGATCTTAGAGGAATGAATTTAACTTTTTTAATAAAGAGCTCATGAAGTTTTTGATTCTGGTCTTTGAAATTTAGTCAAATGACTATGAAATTAAAAGTAAACAAAGAGCAATTAGTCAAGTTATCATATACAGAAATGCATGAAACTGCTATACTAACCAATATTGGTTAATAAAAAAAAACATACTTTATGATTAGGTTTACCATTTTTAATTTCTCATCATATAGAGTTGACCATGTGGTTGAAAAAGTAAAAAAAAAGTATAGTTCCTCTTTCAAACCTTGTGTTCTATAGGGCAGATGATGTAAATGTCATCTGTATATGTGGATTGTGGCCTATGGTTACCGAGGGTGTTATGTGGCCAGCACAATGACCAACCACTTTACTTTTCTCCAACTAATGTCAGGTACCCATTTGCGTTGGGTGGACTCAGAGGCGCCCAAAGATCATGAAATTAAAAATCCTGGTCTTCACCAGGATTAGAATTCCGGACCCGGGTTTGGAAGCCAAGCACTTTACTGCTCAGCCATGTGGTTGAGCTGTCTCAATTATCATAGAGTTATCCCAATTATTCATAGAGTATATTTGTAATCATTATTAATTGAGTAAAGTTTTATAAATTATTTAAGACCATGACTGCTTTATTTATCCTTATGGCAATTTGTTGTGATTACAAGGACTCTTTTCTCATATAAAGACAGTTTATTAACTATTGTCTTAATAATTCATTGAGTAAAGTTGTCTCTAATATTCACTGAGTAGAGTTGTCTTCATTATTCATTGAATAGATTTGTCTTCATTATTCATTGAGTTAAGTTGTTTTCATTATTCATTGAGAAGAATTGTTTTAATTGATCATTGAGTATAGTTGTTTTCATTATTCCTTGAAGAAAGTTGTCTTCATTATTCATTAGAGTTGTTCACATTATTTTTTGTATAGAGCTTAAAACCAAACTTGAGTTAGCTTGCTGAGCACCAAAGAGGAGCAAGGAAATCTTCTCCCAGATACCCCCTCATCTCCTCCACTCACTCCTATGATTTGACCAAAACACACATAGCATGCTATAAGTATGAAAGAAAAGATGTGTTATGCTCAAGTATTTTTATGAAAGAGATAAAAAAAAATTTATGAAGGAAACAGCACATGTAGGTCTGAATCTAGAAACTAAATAAATCTTTTATAAACTTAAGAATATCTTTACATGATCTCTCTGTTTTAAAGCCATTTTTTACAGACTCAATTGGAGTGCAGTCTTAATTTATCAAATAGAAAGCACAGATTTCCACACTTCCACACAATGTTTTTTTTTTTTGTTCATCGGCTATGAGGGAATGAAATATATAATTTTTCTCAAACATATCTACAGGACAAGACTTGAATGGACAAACATATTGTTACATGCTTCTATGCTCTATTGCTAAGTTCGCACATAAAATTCTCTCAACATTTACTCATCAGATGAGTATTTTTGTTTAAATCTCATCTCTTGTTCTCTTATATATTATTCTAGTCTGATATGTGTGTTATGTGTGAGTGTCAATGAGTAGGAGGCAAAAAAAGATATAATTGAAGCAAAAGTTAGCATGAACTCTTGTGTAAAATATATTTGCTCTGCTCAGAACTGAGGCTAGTTGCTTAGATGTATCATCACAAATAAAGGTACGAGTGTATGACGGAAGCATTTCAGCAAATGAATTCAAAGGATGAAAAAGAAAAGATGAAAAAGGATGCAAAGCAACCCCCATTAACATCAAAGATTTTTTTATGTTAATAAAATGTTATAATTCAACATTTGTATACCTAAAGATCTGACAAGTAAAGTAAACAAATGTTTTCAATGATCGTTGATAGAGCAATGCACATTATTGAATGCACAAAAGAGTAAGTGGCCTTGTTCTTGTAAAATGAGCACTACTCAAAGTCAACCTATTCAATACCAAGATTATAAACTAATTGTTAGAAAATCTCAGTTTAAATAATTTCATGTCAAAGTGGTTTAAAAAAGCTTTCAAATATATGCAAATTTAGAGTAAGCTGGTAAGAGAGAGTATTTGACAGTGGCATAGCTAGTGATTTGGGGGCCCAAGGAGGCTTGACCTTTAAAAGGCACCCTGCATTTTGAATTTGGTCTCAGCCTAACTACATTACTGGTGTTTGATATTGGCAAATGTATAGTAGGCTAGTAAGAGAGAGTGTTTGAGAGTTGAGTCAAAGTGGAAAATGAATGACAATGAATTAAGTGTGTAGATATTTAGTTGAGAAACTGGCAGGAATAGACAATGGAAGATGAGAAGAGTGTACAAACTTGTACACATCAACATCAGAGTACAAATCGAGCACTCTGAAGGAACATCCGAAACATGTAAAACATTTTACAAACATTTTACACATCAAAGTCTTCTACACTCACACAGTCTCACACTGACATAAACATCAGAGTACAAATAGAGCACATCAAAGTCTTCTACACTCACACAGTCTCACACTGACTTATCATTGAATCATTTGGTTTGAATCCTTAAAGATTTGATATTCAAATCTCTTTCAATTAGATTTGAATTTTATTTTTTAGTTTTAATTTTTTATACATGCGATACATACCTCAGTTCAACAAACAACAAGATTAAAAATAGATATAGGATTTTCAATATCTTTTCTAGTTTTCACAATTGAAACAGGATGGACTGATGGACAGAGAAACAGACCACATAAAACTCATACTGCTATTCCCCTTTGGGAGGTCACTGAAAATTCTTTTTTTTTTTTAAAACAATCCGCCTGTTCTGGATTCTTCATAAGCATTTGTTTACTATTTAATAAATAAAAAACAACATAATCTTGTCCTAAGATATAAGTCCTAAAAAGTCATCCCATGATTAAAATCAAACATTCTTTGAAAGCAAACATGTCAACTATATTTAGAGATAGTGACCTCTGACATATACTGTTATAGTTTTGAATTCTGCAACTGTTATAACCTGGAGTTCTGATTTGGTAATAACAATGCTTAGTGGTTTTAGTCAAAACATGTTGCTAAGAAACTGTTCAAGTACTTGAAAGTAAATATTACTGAATTTTTATGTCATATTGTTGATTTTATTCCCTTTGTTCCTGTCATGGTTTTGACTTTCAATGAAATGTTACTCAAAAGAAGGTGTGTATTCTATGATTGTATCTTTAGTGCTGAATATTTTACTTTTTTCATGCATTGGTCTTGTTAAGTAATTAGATGCAGATAAGAATTATTGTCAAATCTTTAACACATCAGCAACCTATATGTGAATTTCATTCTATACACTATGTCTTTTCATAAACCAGTAATCCATTAAGTATTTATTTTGGAAGTATACTTTTAAATTAGAAATACAAGACAAAGTAACATTATAACTTTTGAAAGAGTTTTAAAAATTGGCTAAATTTGTATCTAGTTTGTACTATTATAACATTATCCAACCCATCATCATGGAATATTGAGAGACCATGCCCATATTTTTAAAAAAATAAGACAGATACTTGGACATGCGCACTGAGTATGCTCATTGTTTCGTTATATCCAGCAATTATTGCAAGCTTTTTTGATACGGATGACTGGGCGTGTACTTACATCAGTAGGCCATTTTTCCCTTTTTGAAAAAAGGGTAAGGGCGCATGAAGTAAGTGAAAGTTAAGGCCCTAGCCACTTCCGCTTGCCCATAATGCCAATCACAAGTCAGGATAGCTTGACTAGAATGGCGGGCAGCAACACCTTGCTATGGCCACATTCAGAAGGCCACTGGGCTAAACCTGTGCAGTAAAAAAGTGAAGAAGCTATTTAATTGGATTGAGGGAGCCAGAGATGGGCTCCCTCCTCAAAATACAAGCCAATATGCAGACAAACAAGCAAACAAATAAAGTAGACAAAACAAACACCAACATATATACAGACTAGCTTTGACATAGAGCTACATTATATATACCAACAAAACTAACAGAAGAAGAAATATAAAACACAACATGTAAATAAAGAAACAATCTACTATATATTAACCCTACTCAAATTCATATCACACACACACAGTCATCCAATCAAATGTAGGACAACAGTCAAGGTTCTTAGACTGCATACAGAAAAAGAACATGTAAAAACAAGACTGTAGGCTCCTTAGAACAAATAGAAATATGACAATTTAATGAATGGTTTGAAGTAAATCTTTAGTTAGACATTTCTACAAGAGAATCTTTGCAGAATTATAGTAAACATGAAAACAAGCAACTGTAATATAACTTGAACAGTTCAACAAACTATGCAATCACTACAACATCAAATAAGACTGTCTTTCTACAGATCACATAAAAACAATGTGTCAATTCTAATGAGTCAAGAATAACATCTCTTACCAAACAATGAAATGAAGCCACAAGCTACCCAAACAATAAGACTTAGAGCTACTGATCCTGTGCCAGCAATAACACCTTTGGGGGATATAAAGATACCTGAGCCTGAAAAGTAAAAAAAAAAAAGGTTTTGTTACTATTAAACAATTAAACCTAATTGAACAAAGAAGCTCAGCTACATCTAGATATCAAAATCTCAAACACCAACCAACAGCCACTACCTCTCAGTGTTTGTAAAATGTTTTGTAAGTTTCCTTCAGAGTTGAAGATAGTTTACTTCCTAGTCCAAACCACCCACAGGACGAAGGGGGATGGGAACGGGCAGGGTTTGAACCCGGGACCTTTGATAAATCCAAACGACATGTGCAAACCGCATGACCAGGCAGACATCCTATGGCTCTGCCACTTCTTTTCTACTGCAATATTCTAGCACCACTCATGACTGTGAGTGATATTATTATTCATTATATGGTAAAACTATATCAAGTTCTGTCCACACAGCCATTTTGGTGATCATGTATGATGGTTTGAAGTTAATCTAGATTTGATAAAAGAGAGACCATAAACATACCTATCATAGTCCCTACAATGAGTGCAGTACCAGACAGCAGACCAAGTTTTCTCTTCACTTTCACAGTCCCATCCTCTATGATTATACTGCTGACTGACGTAGTGTTACTACTCAGTAGTGGAGGAGACGCAAAAAATGACTGACTGTTATCTACATCATCGGATAACCTCCTGGGATTGGTCAGAAGTTTGTTCTCAAATCTATCATTGATGAAAGCATCTGGTCCCTCTCTGAGGTGACCATTCAGATGATCAATTACTAAAAGAGAAGAAATAAAATTTTTTGAAATTCTAAAAAAAAAAGAAAAACAATATATATTTACTAAAATTGCATAAATTATTCTAATTAGTAATGTAATTAATTTTTGTACATATCTAGACTAACAACAATAAATTTGTGATATAGAAAATTGTACAAATTGTTTTCATTCAGAGCAACATTCGTAGCCCTTATAGCATGCTCTAGTCTAATCACTTTTGAGAGGGGAGGAAGGGTATCCACTACAAGGTTCCAGTGCTGTGTTTTCAAAAGCAAAAAAAAAAAAACAAAAAAAAACAACAAAATTTACTATTGTTAGTTTAAAATTTTTAGCGAACTACAAGTACCTGATTCTCTATACCAGGCATATCTCCTCTAGGCTTAGCACTCTGTCTAGTAAAATGTTTGTACATGTTATTTATCACACACAATTTCTGATCAAGTTAAATTTTTGCACAATTAATTCTTGTACAAAATAAGAATGAATAGAAAAAAAAATATTTTGTTTGGTATCTGCTTACTATATTTTAACTTGCTATGCTTGAAATAACTTGTTACAAAATTCATTTAAAAAGCATCATGCTAACCTTTACACAAATGCCCCCATCCCTTTTCCAATCTGGCCTAGACAATGACAGGATCAAAGAACATTGAGAAAGGTAAAAGCACTAAACAATTTGGTAAAAACATATGCAATCGCTCAGATGTATAGAATATAGTCTAAATTTATTACAAATTTAATTTAATAACTGATCCAAACTATTGATACAATTGCATTTGTTATAAGGTTTGCTTTTAAAAAAGTATTTTTAATATTTTCTCATTATATGTTGTAGATTCCATAGGCCAATTTTTATTTTTGTATTAACTTACTGCCAGGCTTGTGAATACATAAGTGACCTAAAAGAAGTTGGTTTAACTTAATACAACTAGCAGCTTGGCTTTATATATACTTATATATATATATATATATTCATTGTAATTCTATGTTGCAATTTTGCTTAGTGAAATATATTTTTATTGGATTTATTGATTAAAATGTTCATAATTTTTATTCCTGGATTTCTTCTGTATGTACTTTATTCATTTTGAGGTCAAGTTCTATGAGAACAATAAGCCACTGAATCATATTTTGATAAATTAGAATATATTTAATTGGAAAGAATTTGAAATATAACAAAAAGAAAAACAAACAAAAAAAAACATTGTGTTTAACTTGACACTATCTATTGTATCTCATAAATTATAAAATACTTACATAATCCATTATTTTCAGAAACTTCATTAGAAGCTGCCAAATCTGGAAGACTAGACAAATTTTTAGCAAAAGACATTGCTTTCTTGTGATTGGTTTTCTGCAAAGGGAAAAGATAACTCCTATATTAATTCTATATACTTCAATCACCTTTAACAACAACATGGAAACCTCCGTGATACCCTGTCAACTTACTGATCGACAAAAGAGATTTGATCATAATAATGTACTGAGCATACTAAAAACATGAAAGTTGCGCTATACTAAACAAAAGCAATTTTTTAAAAAGTTTTCTAGATTTTTAATTGTGAAGTAATATTTCATTTAAGATAATTATTTATTTTTCAAACAAAAATTCGCCAGTGCTTATCAGAACATTTGGTTCAAGGTGTCCAGTCAACTGCACTACTTACCTGTGTTACCTATGTTATTTGATTTGAAATTTAAGATGAGAGAAAAGTAGGACTCACTATCAATGTGTTTCAAATATCAATAAGTCATTTACACAAATAGTATTGGACTTCTGCACGCCCTCACTTGGTTGTTGTTATTACATGTTTCAGGTCATGATATTGACATCACTGAACTACTACATTATACAGTTATCTCTCGCCGGTTTTACAGGAGTTATGGCTGATGTATTGTGAATATTGAGTAAACCGTGATAGCTACATGGCGAAATTGATTCATTTATATTTTAAACCCAATTAAAATGTTAAAAATTATTCAAAATGTTTTGCTAATATAAGACCGTTGTCAACAAAGAATAGTGCACAACTTTTTAGGATTTCGTCAACAAACTCTTTTCCACTTCAAGTTACTTCATAGAACTAAGTGTGCAAAGTTTGAACTTGATTCGAGAATGGTAAGTAAGGGAGATAACATTTTTTTAAAAAATGCACAGAAATGTAATATCTGCTATTTATTGACACAAACCCGAATGACATGTTATCAGAAGTAATTTACCAACTATGAACTCATGAATTGTGTTTTTTTAATTATCTTATATGACAAAATTATTGCATCCAAGTCCTAAAAAGTGGAATGACTAACAAAAGAAAAATGTACGTCTCAAAAATGTATCTGACAGAGAGACACAGTGACTTCTAAATGTCAAAGTATTCTGTCATTTCAAAAGACCAACTCTTTGGACTTTGTTTTCAACTTTCATAAATTAGGAAGAAAAGTTGGTAAGCAAATGCAGGAATCATTCAAGGCCCTACTTGATAGCAACATAAGGTGCGTGTTATCTTCAACTTATCGAGACACCCTCATGGAAACAGAAGATGGATAGGCGAGCAGAGAACAGAAATCATAGTATCCAGTGGGCAAGTACCACATACATTGCGATTGGTTAGGAAGAAAAGTATTTCTTTGACCTTTCCACCTTTACCATACCATAAATACATTTCGAATTCCAAACACTAAGAGCCTAAAGCTTTCGTACATTTTATTTTAGACATAAAATTATGCTATCTGCGTTAAGATTTAACTTTAATAAGCCCCTTCAAATGTTTCGCTCAGAATGTTCAAAACCAAATGTTTTAATAGGAATGGGCTCGTGACAATCCTATATGGGTGTGTGCACTAAAAAAAGACAAAGATTCAATAAGGATATCAAGAAGTGTACCTGCTCAAGCCAAAGGAACTTAGTTGTGTAGCAATGAAAGAATCACAAATAATGCCTCGTTCAATAACAGGTACGTGACTTAAAAGATGTATGAAGCATATCAATTAGT
>JADKLZ010057054.1:5625-18481 GCA_021533235.1 Biomphalaria straminea | reverse complement strand
GCGACTCCAGTGATCACAAACTGCATCAACACCGGTTCTTTTGCGCAGAACAACCACGTAGAGAAGGGGGAACAGCCGCGAAGGTGACACCGTTCCGACCATAGCT
This sequence comes from Biomphalaria straminea, assembly GCA_021533235.1. Taxonomy (NCBI): domain Eukaryota; kingdom Metazoa; phylum Mollusca; class Gastropoda; family Planorbidae; genus Biomphalaria; species Biomphalaria straminea. The sequence goes on along the minus strand of JADKLZ010057054.1, from coordinate 18,375 downwards.
AATGCCCAGTCTTTCTTCTTATACGAGATGTCTATAGTTGCTTCGCGACTCGACTAAGAAGGCTATAACGGTTGTAACATAAATAATGATTATCATTATTGATATTGACTGATGTGTATATCATTATAGGTAACTTATATCGTTATCGGTAACTGAAAATTAATGTGGGTATCCTGATACATCTTTTTATCTTATAAAATACAGACGTTACTGTTAAAAAGAAGATGATTACGTCCTACGCGTCATGTATGTTAACCAATGACTTAAAATCTGAAAAGTCATTTGTTTTCCTGTCTGACTCAGGCAACCTATTCCGTGCTCTAATAGCGCTAGGGAAGAAGGAGCATTTGTTCAAATGTATCTTAGCATATGGAACTCGGAATTCGCCTTTATCTTTGTTTTTTGCTGAGTATTTGAATAGGTTCGTTTTTTTATTTGTTGATTATGGTTCAGTGTTTACCATGAATAAGATAAGTGGAATTAATTTGTTTTATTTTATTTTGTTACTATTAATAACTGATATTTTACTAGGGTAATACATAACTGATTATCTATGTGTATATCCTGATACATAAACGCTGTGAGTATCATAGTACATGTCATGTGTGTGTATCATGATGAATTGACAGATGTATTGTTTCAAACCAAGTTATAGGTTAAAAGATTGCATAATTACAACAGCATCAAGACTATTACGCTCTAGCTACCATATTTATACGCGTCGATGATCTCTCGATTAAATCTACGGTAATGAACTATTTTTCGTTCGCGGAAAAGGAACTACTAGTTCAGTCTCTGAAAGGCGGGGCTTATAGAAAGCCACAGCTTTGATTGGCTTGAATATAAATTTATTTTTTTTGTAATGTCATAGTGCACTTAAAGAATTTTCAGCTATCTGCCCTTTTACAACCAAAAGTGGTTGGGGAGCGGCAGAGCTACAAGAACAAATATGATATAGTATCTTTTTAAATGATAATAAGGCTTGTCTTCCAGTCAGAAGATTAATGAGGAATGCAGTATTTCCCGTGGCTACGCAGCTCAGCTGTGACCTACATATTTTGCCACATTCAGCGCAGGCATAACCATTGTCCGCCGATGGTCGATTTAGATCTGTCATCGGCATTCGATTTTCGTTTAGTTTTAAATGTGTACCCCGCGGCGTTTTTAAGTGACCCCCAGCTGTATCGTTTGAAATGATACGTATTGCTGTATTATAAGATAGCTTGGCTGTCGAAAAAAAAATCCATGACTAGTAGAAATCCTTTTTTTTAATTTAGATTTCAGAATATGTTTTTCTTAAATGTTTTTTTTTACCTTCAGGGGCGTAGCTATGAATTTTCCAACCTTTGGAGGCCCGGGGGGGGCTTGATCTCTTTGGAGGCCCCTGCAATTTGAGAAATATTTAATTTTTAATGTAAAAAACACTCATTCCCCCCCCCCCCAAGTAGATGCCTGGGGGGATCTTCAAATTCTCCCCCTTCCCCCCCCCACCCCACCCTAGCTACGCCACTGTATACCCGCGTCTCTATATGCCTCTATAGCCCCCCCCCCCGACTATTCTATATATGTTTCTCAAGCCCTCACTCGTAATTAGCTTAAGGAATGACACGTCTCTCTAGCGCCCTGGTCGGGTTCGAATCCCGATAAAGACTGGGATTTGAAATTTCGGAATTTTTAGGGCGCCCCTAATTCCGCAGTTCTCTAATGGGTACCTACGTGGGGAAGTAAAGGCCATTGGTCGTTGTGCTGACCACATGACACCGTCGATGACCCACCGTGGGCAACAGAAATAGATGACCTTTACATTATTACAACGTGATTTTACATCCTTACATAATACTAATGCAATGTCGTTAGGACTTCTTTATGGTCCCTGGTTCCAACTCTGCCCGCTGCCAACCACCGTCATCCTGCGGGAGAATTGTATTTTTAAATTATCTTCAATTCTGAAGGAACATCCGAAACACGTAATACATTTTTACAAACATAAAATATGCATACACATTGAGACTTGATCTAAGTACGTGAAAAGGCTGGAGTCCCCCTACAATTTTTCCAAAGCTTTGGTGCAGAAATATTTATAAATAAAAATACTCATATCTAAATGCATGCTATATTTAAAAAAAAAATAAAAGATTTCTTGTAAATTTTAATATCATTTTCCTTTATAACAATATTTAATATGCATATTTTAGTTTAAAAAAAGTGTATATTTATTTAGTTTGTGGAGGGTAAGGCCAGTAGGTAGACGCATTCTCATAAATCCGAGCATGTTACAAGCGTACACTTCTTAATCACCACATTTTTGCCAGCTGTAAAAAGGCGAAAAAAAAAAGTAAGATAAAAAAAGTTACCTTTCCTGATCCGAAGAAATGTAAAATCACTAAATTTAGAAAGCCTTCAGGATAGAAGACTTTAAAGTAAAGTAGCAATTATACATAAAACACTGAACCGTAATTTTCAAATACAAAAACAAAATTACTAAAATACTCAGAAAGACACAAAGATGAGGAAGTATCTATCGTTCCACATGCTAGGACAAATTGATACAAATGCTCTTTCTTCTCTGGCGCTATTATCGCATGGAATGGGTTGCCTAAGCTATCCTTGAAAACCAGTGACTTGGCATAATTTAGGTCATTGGTTAATATACATCACTAAATGCATGACGCGTAGGACGTAATCATCTTCTTTTTTGAAGTAACGTCTGTAACATATAAGATAAGAAGATAAGTGTGTGTGTGTGTGTTTCTTTTGTGGACGCCCTTTTCCTATGGAATCCCAGGGGCTGTAGCCTCACCTGTCCTCCTTAAATCCGGCCCAGTCCATTAGAATGGCTTTTTATGAATATTCTGAAACATACAGGAACAATATAGTTGAATATAGTTGGCAACGACTTTCGTGTGTGTGTGTGTGTGGGGGGGTAGCCTACCGTCAAATTCTTTAACCTAGGTCCCCGTATAACTTGCTACATTATGTATTACTATATGTACAGTGGCGTAGCATCCATGGCGCGAAGGGGTTCAATGAACCCGGGCCCACGACCATTAGGGGCCCACAGTCTGTGGAGTAGCAACAATAGCGCAAAGGGGTTCATTGCACTTGGGCCCATGACTCTTGACTAGTTGGGCCCACGTCAGAACTTACGGATGACACTAATTCACGAATTATAATTTGGAAGCATAAGTTAATTATTCAATTTTCTCAAAGCTCAACCTGTTTCTTTTTTTTTTTCTTCTGTATTTATAAGGCGCCATTATAACTCTTTCTACACATGGACAAGTTTAAACAAAAAATTTTGAAGTGATCATTAGAAAAGAATTTAAAAAAAAAAAAAGAAGTTTAAAGAGAAAAATAAATTAGTAGCAAACGAAACACCAGAGTAAGTGACATATTTATCGTTAAAGTTGAATATGTTCTGTTACAATGAATGGCAAAAACAAATTAGGGAGCAGGTTATAAAAAAAGTTCTAGAAGATAAAGTTATCATGGAAGAGTTTCTTTCTCTGACCAATGATTAGCGTTTGTCCTTAGTTCTTAGAGAAATTTAAAATCATTAGGCCTGTATTTTTACAAGAACATGAGCATGGAATAGTGTCTTTTGGAGATGAATGCCTGTCGGAACGATGTCACCCACACAGCAGTTCCCCCTCCCCTCCAGCCAGCTGGAGCTATGCATATGTATATGGAACTCTGACCAATGCTTAGTATTTAGTTTATAGTTCTTAAAGAAATTTTACACCTTTATATTTATACAAGAATTAATGAATTTTATTTAAAATTGTTATGAATATTGAAATTTGAAAGGCACATTCCTCGTCCCGTATGTTAGGACAAATCTGTACAAATGCTCTTTCTTCCCTAGTGCCATTAGAGCATGGAATGGGTTGCCTGAGCTAGCCAGGAAAACCAGTGACTTGGCAGAATTAAGTCACTGGTATATATGCATAACTGAATCAATGCATGACGCGTAGGACGTAATCATCTTCTTTTTTGAAGTAAACGTTTGTATTATAAAAGATAAGATAAATTTTACAGGAAAACAAAGCCTCGCAGACTTAAAACGAGATAATAGACAATGCATTTCTACCGAGGTCCGCAACATTTTTCTCTTTCATTGTCGAGAGCTCTCAAGACATAGTAAAATTTGATCAAATTAGCATGATTTTTTTTTAAACTGTTCTGTGATCTCAATGACGGAATACCCCCCCCCCCTTTTTTAAAAAAAAAAAAAGCAATTAAAGAATTATTTCAAGGTTTTCATTTTTGTGAGAACCAAACGTCTGCAGAATCGGATGAACAAATGATCCAACTAATGAATAATCTCAATTTATCTTGAGATATACTGCGAGGCTAAAGCTTCCAATATAAGTGGATTGTAGGACCTAGAATGGTCTTCAACAAAAGAATCCGCTCACGCATTATGTTCACTATGTTAACTACGACTTAAACTTGGTCTTAAATAATTTCGTCAGCTGTGCTTAAGTCGGCTTAAGACATTGCAGATTTCTAGGACTTGGTGTTTTTTGCTCACAGCATCTCAAGATGGGCGCGTCTTGAATCCAATAGGAAGAGCATAGTATGTAATACACGTAGTCATCAAGGGAGAATACTCTAACAACTATGAGATGGAAATATTTTGATGTACCAAACAAGTTTGTGTTTATCAAAGAAATAAAAAAATATAAAACGCATGGTAGCTGCAGCAATTAGAGGAAAATTAGAATTATTTGATGACATTGTTCTGCTTATTGTCCAACACAAAATTGTAAGTGCAGTCAGCGTTGCATTATGAATCTTGAAAAATGAGAAGCAAGATCTATATAAAGCAGAAAGTATTACAATGACTTGTAGTTAACATACTCATACATTCAGTTTAGTCAATTGTTCTGTCACATTTTACATTCGTCTTACTTGGTGTAGGGGGGGGCACCAAAATATTCTTGAACCCGGGCCTACCGATACCTTGCTACGCCACTGTATATGTATATAGATCCTTACATTCGTAAACTTTTATCACAACAAAAATAGATTAGCTTACGTCATACTTACAACATACTTACGTCATACTTACACTTGCTTGCGTCATACTTACACTCTCTTAGCGTCATATTCGACATCATCTTTACGTCATACTTACATATTTTCTGCCGAACTCTAATGGGTACCTACGTTGGGGAAGTAAAGGCCATTGGTAGTTGTGCTGACCACATGACACCGTCGATGACCCACCGTGGGCAACAGAAATAGATGACCTTTACATTATTCTTTGAACGTGATTTTACATCCTTACATAATACTAGTATCGTCTTTACATCATTGATTAATTGGTCTGAAAGGGGAAAAAATAGCGCTGAAAATAATCCTTTACACACACATTTTATTTTTAAATCTATGCATTTAGACAAAAGCTACGGAGAGTAAAAATGTTGAAATTTAAAGAGACTGAAATTTTTAAATCGTGTGTTATTTTACAAAAAACATTTGCGTGTTGTTCTCTGCTGAATCTGCTGAGCAACAATGACACGGCAATCAAGTCCATTCACCATGCTTTAAAAGTCATATTATTTAATGATCCATTCTTTTCTAATTCTTCTAGTGAACATTTGTTTAGATAAATTTTCCTTCACAATCCCTTCAATGATTCGTAGTGAGCAGATTAGGAACACGTCTTCTACTCTCTGGCTAGAAGATTATATTGAATACTTGTAATATTACAAATGTTCAAATATATAAGATATTTAAAAATAAAATAAAACTTGCAATCTACAGGAAAGATGATGTAAAATATCATAAGTTTCTATGGTGACGGATACGACTGTTAGTGAGGGTGTCATTGTGACCAGCACAACGACCTACCACCTTTACTTTAAGTACCTTTTAGGGTAGGGTGAACTCAGCGAGTCTTTAAAATACCAAAAATTCGAAATCTCAGTTTACACCAGGATCGGAACTCGAAACCTCTCGATTCGTGAATTGGGCGCTATACCATTCAGTCACTACACACCTGGAAGAACATCAATGAATTTCGTGCAATTGAAATTTTAGAAACTTTTAAATATATTTAGTGGAAGATTACATTGCCTAAAACACACAAAATTTCCATGTTTTCACAATAAAGCTTAACTTGTTCAGAAATTGTTCAAATTTGACGATCATTAGGTTGTTTATTATCCTCTGTTGTGGGGAGGCATGTGCGCACACACGTGTGTTATACATGCCAATCGGTAACAAAATTCGCATATTTAAAATCTGCAAAAGAATAACGGTCTATAAATTCTATAGCTAGACTAATATATACAAATGATTTTGTTAACGGTTTCAAAAATGTGCATAAATTGTAAGTATAAAGGTGTGGTAAAATTTAAAATTGATTAAAACAACATTTAAATCAGCGGTTCTCAATATTTTTAACTCGGCTACCCCATTTTACAATTATCATCTCTGCAAAGATGTTACCCCAACCCCCTACTAACTGCAACACTATTTCGTTCCTAAGCAAAAGTAACTTTTCTTTACGTCATAAAATGGAAATCTCTGTTAAGTATCTAATATATAGTACATAGTGTAATGCTTAATAACGAAATAGTTTGACATTAAATACTTTAAATATATATTTCTACTCATCATTTAAATGATTTAATTAAAAATAAATGAACATTTTACCTTTCACTCGTCCAGCTATCTTTTAGCGGCCCCGAAAAAAAAAAAGTAATAGACGCCATCAAATTTAAAAAATCGGTGGATTTGTCAAACGCATGGTGGATTAGCATTGAAAAGAGTATTCCAAAGAGGGTTGGGTCCAGGACACATCCTTGTTTGACTCCGTTGTTTATACTGAAAATTTTGGTGCAGGCGCCGTTGAACTGCACAGTACCCATAATCTTTTGGTGGAAGGAGAAAATTACATTTACAAGCTTGAGTGGACAACTTATTATCTGTACAATTTTGAAGACGCCTTCTCTGCTGACTAGTTCAAATGCCTTCTTTTCTCTCTATGCTTTTCCTGAAGTTGACAGATGGAGAAAATAATGTCAATTGTAGATCTCCCTGAGTGAAAGCCGCTCTGTGATTCTGGATAGATTCGATCAGCAATTTTTGTAGCCTTGGGAGTATCACTCGAGTAAAGACTTTGCCTACAATACTTAGGAGGGAGATTCTCCTGTATTTAATGCAGTTGCTTCTGTCGCATTTGTTCTTGTAGAGGGTGACATCTTAGAATCCCGCAGATCCTGTGCCACAGGACCTACCTTCTTGCGATCATTTGCAGAGCAGTTCCTGATCGAGAGCAGATAAAATTGTCAACACGCACATTTTTTTAAATTCAATTTTGTTTGCCAATTTGAGCTTTAAGTAGCTAAGATCAGATTGTTTCAGGTCAATCTAGCAATATTGCATCTGATCCAAGAAGTTACGCTTTTACTTTCGATTCTCGTGGCAGTGTCTTTGTTACTAATATTCGTCGTTAACTCACACAGTGAGTTCCAATTTCTTTCGACGACTCATTATTGACCAGGCTTTCAAATCAAACCAACATCATCGCAAACTTTGAGCACAACTTGTGTTGACGCCACAAATATTTTTCCCAAAAATTTTCTGCTTCACCAAAAATCACACGTATATGTAATAGTCTCCAGCTGTTTGCAAAAGAGAAACTCATCTTTAAGATCTTTTCCATCTTTTTAAATATCTATCTTTACCTTACAGTACAGGGTATCATGTCGACTAAGCTCGGATGTTGAGCATCTAAGTGACTGCATTTTTTTTCGGCTACATAGATTCGGCTTATAGAACTTTTAAACAAATAACGTACTGGGATTTTTTTTCAATTTCTGCTTTAAACTTTTGAACTAAGACATATCGACATTATATTTTATTTTCCTTGCGTTCTTTGGTGCCAGAACCATTTTCATGGGGTGTTCCATAATAAAAAAAAATATTATTTTCAATAACATACACTATTAAACGATGGCGTATTATAAGCTTAAACAAAATTGTTTTATTATTTCGACACGACGTCACCTTTGAAATGATGGCAATGATTCCAGAATGATGTAGTCTTGTGGTATGCATTAGTTTAAATTACTTAAAAAATAGTTATACTGTAACGATTCAAATGTTTGAGAGCATTCTGTTTTAGTTGTCCAAAGCTGCTATCCAATAAAAAAAAGTAACTTCCAATGGAAAAAATGTTTGTACAATATCAAGTTGTTTTCTTTAGAAGAGACAAAAAACTATCCATATTTTCGATGGTCTTTGGTGACCCCTGGCAAATCGTGATTCGACCCCTAAGGGAGTAGCGAACCACAGGTTGAGAACCCCTGCTCTAGATCTCACTTAAACCCAACACCCTTTCAATGTAAGTACGAATACAAAATAAAAACAAAACAAGCTTCTTGCGTGTTCCGTTCCAAATGTCGGCGTATCGAGAAAGAATTGATCTTCGGGAATGTTCTCGACCAAACATTGATCTTGGAGACATCCTGAGAGTGAGGTCATTGTCCCAATCAATAGTTTACAGACCTAAACCAAAATTGTATTAAATGAAGCCGAATTGTTCATTATGCCTAATTATCTTCCACGTTTCATTAACTCTTAGTAGTTTGTCAATAAAAATGTTCAACTTCTGCTGGTGCTATAAAAAGTAAGAAAACAAGAAACGAATTAATATTTGCGGGGATGCTTTAGTGACTTATAAAAGTTGAAACAAATGGATTGCGCAACGCAGTGACTGTGATTTATATGAAACGAAACATTTCGCTTATAAAATAATCAATTCAAGGCATTTACATGAATTAGTAGAGTATTAAAAGATTAATATGATTTGAAAGTGTATGTGGTAAACTGTGATTGTAAAAGATGACATACTACTATGCTGAATATCCAACATACAATGAGAATAACACAGCTCGTATGGTTTTGAATGCCGAGCAGCGAACGATTATAGAGATCATCAATTATGCTTTCGTCTGTGGCTCGCTGGTTGTGTTCGGATTCTTCTCCAACGTCATCAACATCATCATCTTCCTGAGGCAGGGGCTGAAGACCACCATGAACATCAGCTTCTTCGGCCTGGCCGTCTCCGACGTCTGCAACAACCTCTGCTGCGGCGTTTGGGCTTTTTTTCTGAACCCTCTGGTGGAGAACGCTGATTGGCCAGTTATAGCACGTGAGTTTGAATACCTCATTTCCGGTTGGCCGTATGTCTACTTCAGCAGAACGACCACTCTAATCACCGCATTTGTCACAGCAGAAAGATGCCTGTGCATCACGTTCCCTCTCAAAGTCAAAGAGCTGATCACCCCTAAGAGAGCGACCATTGTTGTGAGTAGTATCTTCTTCTGCCTTATGCCAGCGTTAATTCCGGAATATGCCACTTCGTACATAGGCTGGAAGTATTATCCTTTAAAAAACGAGACTCGACTTGGGCTGATCTTTACTGAGGATAGAAAGAGTATGGAAGGTCTAGTCTTTATGATGAACGCTGCACTTGGTGTCTTGTCGTATCTCCTCGTTATCTCGTTCACAGTGCTTTTAATTTGGAAGCTGAAACACAACTCAAAATGGCGGCAACGGAATTACCAAGTCGAAATGGCGTTACTCCGGGACAAGAGAGCGATGAAAATGGTGTTTCTGATCGCCGTCATTCTCATCTGCTGCTCCTTTCCCAGTATTGTGCTTTCAATAGTAGCCTACGTTGACCACGACTTCAGCGTCCTTGGCCTTCAGAGCAACCTTTTTTTCGCCATGTGGTCTTTCGCCTTCGCCATGGGGTCTGTGTTTTCTAGTGTGAATATTATACTGTATTACAATATGAGTTCGAAATACCGGAGAAGTTTCAGGGAACTCTTCTTGCTGTGCAGCTGTCGTAAAGGCTTTGACAAAAATAACCCAACTTCCGGAAGTAGGAATCATTTAAAGTCTCCAACGTTAATGAATCTTCAATTTGATTAAACTGAACAAGATGTGTCGATGAACTTTTAAGTGTGAGAACCGGTGAACTAACTTTATTTTTATATTTATTATAAAGTATTTTTATATTTATTATAAAGTATTGTTTTGTTGATAGTTTTTTTTTTTTTTTTTTTTTTTCCAATTTTTGGAAAAAAACTGAAAATTTTTTTCACTTTTTTTTGGAATAATAAAAATATAAAAATAAAACGTGTCGTAGTTTTATGTTTAATACAAGTTTAATACATTCACTTTTTTTAGGTTTAAATTTCAGATTTTGCTTTTAAAAAAAGACTTAGAAGTCATATTCAGTTCTTCCTCTTGCAACATCGTCTGCTCTTGATATCACCTGACCGCAAGGCTCAAGTTTGATTAAAATAAAGAAATAGAACTACAGGACTGCACGTAGCTCGAAGCAGTCCTGTCTAGTAAGTATGTCAAGCAGCTCTGGTGTTTGGTGTCAGCGGCTGACAGTGGATCAGATCTAGTGACCACTATTTGATCCCAACTCACGAGCTCAATTCAATCGTAATATTAAAAGTTGGCAGTTAATATTACAGCTTACAAGATAACAAAACAAAAAGGTTGGTCCTGGAAATAAACACGTGCTACACAATGCTCGCGTATGTTGATGAGTTACCCTTTTTTTATCTTGATGACTTATAGATTCCGGTCATGTTAGTAGTAGCTTTCACCTTCCATGCTGAAAAGAATATAAATAACGCTGAGGTTTTATCTTTCAGAACAAGTGACAAGAGTTGGTATCTTTTTTCTTAAAGTTAGAAATTAATTTCTCTTTATTTATTAACTGTTTATTAATTATTTTTACGTCACCAAAACCACAGTGCTGGCTGCCTAGCTAGCTGAATGGCTAAATGGCTGCTTAAATGAACGGCTAAATGCCTGCATAGTTGTATGGCTAAATGGCTGCTTAATTGAATGACTAAATGTCTGCCTAGCTCAATGGTTAAATGTCTGCATAGTTGAATGGCTAAATGGCTGCATAGTTTAATGGCTAAATGTCTGATTAGTTTAATGGCTAAATGTCTGCCTAGCTGAATGGCTAAATGCCTGTCTAGCTCAATAGCTAAATGTCTGCCTAGCTGAATGGCTAAATGCCTGTCTAGCTCAATGGCTAAATGTCTGCCTAGCTGAATGGCTAAATGCCTGTCTAGCTGAATGGCTAAATGGCTGCCTAGCTGAATGGCTAAATGGCTACCAGAGTCACTGAGGACCCTAGTGTTCCACTAGGCCTGAATGTTCCACGAACTAATGGAATAATTAACTAGTAGGCCACCACGTGAATTTCTCTCTCTTAAAAAAATAAGCACAGTGTTCCGCGAAATATTCAAAATGTTTGAAGTGTTCCGTTAGGGACAAAATTTGGGAAACACTCGTTTAGCAACACACACACAAAATTAAGAACTTTGCTTGCTTCAATTTTTTTAATGTGTGTGTGTGTGCCTGTGGTTGTATGTTTGTGGTTCGTCTCCATACTCCATACGCGTTGGCTTAGCAAAGGGACATAATGCATGGAAATAATTAGTCTTCTTTTCGTTATATATTCTTCCCCTTGATTTAAAAGTAAATTTTAAATAAAAAAGAACCCAAAAGAGAAAAAAAAACACTTAAGTCATGGGTCCTCAACCTGTGGGTCGCGACCTCAATGGTTTGGGACCATTTGTCAGGGGTCGCCTACGGTTGTTAGCAATATGGGCTTTAAAAACTTTTTTATTTATTTATCTTTTTTTTTGTAATAAGTATAGTTGGTGCCATTGGTGGTATACATTTTCATTTGCTATAACAAAACAAAAGGATATTATCCGGATTGATAATAATGAAACCATCGTCGAAAAAAAAAAATAATTAGGGTGACATAACTATTTGATATTTTTTCTAAAGGATAACGATGGCTATCAAAGTTGGTGAGTGTAAGATCACTGTTTGGGGGTACACATGTCTTTTTTCATTAATATTTACTTCTTTGTTCTGAGTTTGATGGCTTCAACAGGTTCTGCTATGTCACACTGATTTGACGTGGTTGTCGAGAGCCAAGGTTTTAAAAAGTGTTGTTGTTTTTTTTAAATCTTCTTATAGAATTTTTTTTTAGAAAGAAAAACAGAAAATAGCCGACCTGATTCTGTCTGGTAGACATCTTGTCACCTTGAATAATTAAATGTTTGAATGGAAGGATGAAATACATTGTGCCTCGATTTGTCTGAGCAGATTCGTTCGTCCAAATGAAAATTCAACTTTGGCAAACAAAACTGGAAAAAAATAAAACTTATATCTTTCCAACTTTATCTGCTTTCTGTAAGGAAAAAGGGGCGATGAATCTAACCGACTGACTACAATGGTCATTTCTGTCATAGAACATTAGCACTAGCGTGCGAGTGAAATTTGACTAAACTTCCATATCTAGAAGACATAGTGTTTACACTTTCTAGAGGTCAAAGTTGAAGAGTTTATTAAGAGTTTATTAAGCTCATTAAAATCGATGCAGCTAAAAATGATTGTTTTTTCAATGTCAGTGACACAATTCTGAATCACGTTTCTTGCAGTGTTAACCCATTTTGAGATTGTGTTGCGCCTTCTTTATCCATTTCTAACAGTAGGCAAATATCTTTGAGAAGCAGGGTGTTCCAGCCTGTTAGTTATCAAGTCTAAATAAAGAAAATGACTTGATGCTGAAGATGAAATTCATTGCTCTCTTACAAAGACTCCCACAGGAATCCAACCAACGCTGGTCGTATTTACAAATGTGTGGCAATTTAGTTTACCGAATTGAATATCATCCCC
>JADKLZ010057000.1:0-10460 GCA_021533235.1 Biomphalaria straminea | reverse complement strand
TTTTTTTTCTTTTAAAAAATTAGTAAACAATATCAGGTGGGCCGAGCCTTGCTCTGTTAAATAATTTCTTAACCCTTAAAATTCGTGTGGTAGCTTAGCCTCTTAACACCAGAATTGTAATTCCATTTGGTATGTACTCATTGTGAAACAGCTCAGCACTTTAAGGGTTAAGGAAGGTTACATACCCGAAGTCATTTTAGAAATATTTTTGTAATTACGAAAACTAACGATCGGATAAAGACCCCTAATCTGAAGAGTTGCTTTAGTGTTATTTTAGTTCTAAATGTAATTGTGCATGTCGATTAAATATGAAATCTCTTAAGTGTAGACAAATCACAGCTCACGTCCGTTTTATAGTTTTACAATCCATTTTTTTTGTGCATAAAACCATTGTAGGCCTACTATTAATGGCTTGGAAGAAAGACTTTGCTCTGTAACTTCTCAGATATGATATGGTGCGCAAATGTGCACGCGTTCAATATAATAAAGGATCATTCTTTGCCATGACACTAATGGTTGTTGTTTGCTTATTGCTGTTTGTGAACCTAGATCTTATTTAACATGGTGGCAGCGGTGTATTAATGATCAGAGGTAATCATTAATCAGTATATAAAGGTTTATTGTTTGCAATAGTAAATAGACAACAATTTCAGGGCTACGCCGTGCAATGGCAGCTAGAAATTTCCTTCCTGTACCCGAGCCGCTCGAGGTAGAAGGTAACATGGCTGCTAATTGGCAAAAGTTTCACCGGAGCTGGCGAAACTATGAGTTAGCCACTAAATTGGCGGAAGAATCAGAGGAGGTCAGAGTGGCCACCTTTCTAACAATTATAGGGACAAAAGCAATGGACATATATGACGGTTTAGAGCAGTGGTTCCCAAACTTTTTTGTCTCGTGGACCCCTTGACATGTTTTCTGGATTTCCGTGGACCCCCTGATTAAGTTATATTGAATTTTTTAAAATTCATCAATTTCGAATTACTCAGTTTGTTTAAATAATTTCCAACTAGTGACATGAGGTGTGAAAAAGTAATTTAAAACTACATTTTAAGTTGAATTTATTTTTTTTTTACAGTAAATTTATTAACAAAATTGAAATTTAAATCCATTATGTAACAGTTAATATGTATCGTTACCTATCACTAAACACATTGGAAACTTTTTGTTTTAAAAGGTTTGCAAGCTCGACTTCCATTGCTACGGAGATTATTTTTCATATAGAGATTTGTTGTTTTATTAAAAGGTTTCACAAAGAGCTGTTTTTCGTGGATTTCTTGAGCCATAATAATTTGAATAAACAATATATCATTACCAGACAAGGTTGACTTGGCCAGCTGTACAGAGAAATATATTGTTTGCAGAAATATGTCGTTTGCAAAGACTTACATTAGAAGAAAGAAATATTTAGCTATATTCCAACAGAGCTCAAGAATTTAGTGAACTCTTCTACAAAACCATTGCTTTAACAAAGTTTTTATGGATTGTTCTCAGAAAGCCACCACAAACGAAGGAGCTGGAAGACTCATTGAATGGCTCAATGGAGAAAAATAAAATTTAAAGGCTGGCTAAATCATTCATTTTTTTTCGCGAATTGTATGTCGTTTTCATAATTTCGCTTAAAGTTTGAAAGCAAATATTCTGTCAATTGTAGATCTTTTCTCACTTTTATCACAGAGTGTTCAATAGTTTTTCTAATCTTATCAGGGTGGCTCTGTCTCCAACTATCCTCCAGCTTAGGTGGTTTCATGGTGTCATTACATAAAATGTTGATAAATAAAAGACACATAGGCAATATAACTTCGACGAGAAAAGAAGAAAAATTTTTAGAGAATTAGCACCACCGTCTATTTATATTTAGATTCAGCCATGTTAAATATTAGTGATCTCTAGACCAAATTAAACTATTTAAATGAGGTATTAAAATTTAAAATATGTTTTTCATTCCATTAATATAATAAAAATCTAATGGCCTAGCTATAATAAAGTATAAACAATGTAAATTTGTATGATATAATAGGTGATTCCATTAATGTGAGATTTATATTAAATTCAATTCCTTCTTAAATGAGATCCACTCTCGTGGACCCCCATTTGCATTTCATGGACCCCCAATTCTTTTTTTCACTTTCGTGGACCCCTTGGAAGTCCTCGTGGACCCCTGGGGGTCCATGTGGACCACTTTGGGAATCACTGGTTTAGAGATTGAGAAGGGAAAAGAAAGAAAGATGGAAGAAATACTAAACAAATTTGAAGGTTTTTGTAAAGGAAAAACGAATGAAACTTATGAGCGCTATCTTTTCAATACTCGTGAACAACAGGAAGACGAGCATATTGAAAAATATATTACAAATCTGAGAAGGCTAGCAAAAACATGTAGTTTTGAACGCCTGGAAGATAGCTTGATTAGAGACAGAGTAGTTCTTGGTGTTAGACATGAATGCCTCAAAATGAAATTACTACAAGATAGTAATCTCACATTGGAAAAGTGCAGAGACATTTGCAGAGCCTACGAGACAGCCAAGAAACAGTTGAGAATAATACAAGCCGACCCTCCAATGATTGAGAAAGTATCAACACCCTCAAGGACAAACATTCAGAAAGGTAAATGCAGGTATTGTGGAAGAATTCACGAATACAGTAAGGAAAAGAGCCCTGCATGGGGCAAAACGTGTATAGCGTGCAAGGGGAGACATCATTTTGCCTTGATGTGCAAAAAGAAAATTCAGCAGATGTCAGGGGATATGTCGGACGATGAAAGACAGCTGCAGTCGGACACAACAGATGAAGTCATGATGATAGAAAATAAATGGCTGATGTCTTTAGAGAACAACAAAACGAAAAGAATGACAGCAGTTATGACAGTGAATGGTCACCGTGTAAGGTTCCAAATGGATAGTGGAGCTGATGTAAATACCATACAGGAGAGATACGTAAATAAGAATCAGATAGAAAAGGCAATGCAAAGATTACTAATGTGGAACAAGACGGAAATGAGCCCCATAGGGAAAGCCACTCTTACGACTAGAAATGAGAAATCTAACGAAGTCTTTAGGATAGAATATATAGTTGTGCCAAATAATCTAACATGCCTACTAGGTCATGAAACCTTAACTAGAATGAAACTAATCAACGTCAATAAAGATAGATTTATAGCAACAGTAGTGAATAACCAAGAAGAAGACTGTAGTCCAAAGTTTACTGGTGATTTGGGTGACATAGGAGAAGTATCTTTAAAGATTGATAGCAGCATGAAGCCCAAGGTTCTGCCGTGTAGAAAGATCCCTATCGCTTTACAAGAAAGAGTTAAGGAGGAGTTAAAAACCCTAGTGCAGAGAGGAATCATAGAACCAGTGATAGAGCCTACAGAGTGGGTGAGTCAGATGGCGATAGTGGAGAAAGCTAATGGAAAAATTAGGATTTGCATAGATCCACAAGCCCTGAATAAAGTGTTACTAAGGGAATTCCATAATTTGGCTACTTTAGATGACATATTTGTCGCAGTTATTAAATTGACTTCATAGTCAATTTTATCACATTTAAATAATGCCGCGTTCAACACTTTTGATGACGTCATTGCCTCTTATTTATAGTAGGTGACTTCCCTTTGTGTGCTTGTCATCTTTTC
This sequence comes from Biomphalaria straminea, assembly GCA_021533235.1. NCBI lineage: Eukaryota > Metazoa > Mollusca > Gastropoda > Planorbidae > Biomphalaria > Biomphalaria straminea. Next base: position 6,835 of record JADKLZ010057000.1, on the reverse strand, counting down.
TGGTGACGTAGTGCTCAAGCGCTACGTTTGACGTCTGCTTGTCTCTCTCTTCTCCATCTTGCGATCTAGAGACAAGACGTGGTTCTAGGAGCTCTTGAATTATTCTTTGAACATAATACTGGATAGACTTATTGTTGTTCCTTGATTGATTCTTGAATTGGATTATCTTGACCCCTGTTTAGGGTGAGTTTTAATTTCTAATTGAATAGTTATTTCTATTCGATTTGATAGTATTTCATTATTGTAATATTTTATTTGTAGATCAGAAGTTTTAGAAGACTTTGTTCTTTTATTTTTCTACAGGGTCTTAGTCTTAGGTGTTGGATCTTAGGTCTTACGTCCTAGGTTCTTGTTTTAGATCTTGGCTTATAGATTTCGTCTAAGCCTAAGATTCTTTGCATAGTGTCCGGTTGCAAGTCTGAGGGTACAGATTGTGGGGTTCTTTGTCAGACCTTTGTCAGACTTATTGAAGTTCTAAGAAGAGTGATGTTATGAACTGCTGAGCTGTTTGTTGTTATGAACTCTGATGCTGACTGTTGGTGGCATCGTAATTGAAGGACAGATCTATATGTGTGTTGAGAAGTATTAGATCTATAAATTATTCAAGGTGATTACATTATATCACTTTATATTTTTATTATTGTATGTGTGTATAGCATATTATTTCCACTTATTTGATTATCATTATCATTGATTCAAGTTACCTAGACACGTTTGCACATACATAAACACAGTAATATTTGATAGCAATTCATTAAAGACCTGACAGTTATTTGGGGGCTCGTCGTAGGAACATTTACAAGTGTTTATTGGTTTATTACCCATTTGCCAGAGTAGTGGGGCTGATTTTGAACATTTGCCACATTTATGATACTATTTTTATACTTGTTAAAGTATGTTTTCAGCTACTACCTACGGGTTGTCCCACAGTACCTTGTAACTTAGGATAGAAATTATGTATTTTATCTAAGATTGTATTGGTGTCATTGTAACATAATAATAAGGACAAACTTGTATCTTATATTTTAAATATTTTTTTTTACATGTACTAATAACATATATTTTGTTACATGTAAATTTCAACTGAGTTGGTGGACATACTGGAGTGAATTTGTGTGTGGCGTTTTCAAGTTGTCCTGGTTTACCGGCTGTATTTAGTCATCACTACTTTGTCTTCTTGGTGTTGAGGCTACTTCTACCTTCGCAGAGGAAAGCTAAGTGTATTTTCTTTATTGTCATAGCTATCGCTTGTGCTCTGGTTAATTTTTTTTAATTTTGCCTATAAAACTTAAATTGTGAGGAAATATTGAGAATGGAGACTAGGTTTTCCATTAATACACAGTTAATATCAGAAGGGCAGGCATTAGGTTACACAGGTGTTGAGTTACAGGCATATGTAAAGGAACAGAAAGAGGAGTATGAGAAGGCGGAACAGGCAAGATTGGAAAGGGAGGAACGTATAAAGAAGGAGGATCATGAACGGTGGAAAGAAAGAGAGGCATTGGAATCTAAAAAGAGGCAAGATGAATTGGGATTGGCAAGACTGCAGAAGGAGTGTAAGACTGAACAGAAGGAAGGTGAAGTTAAGGTGCAGGAGAAGCATAGACACATCATAGACAAATTGGACAAAAGTTTTCAAAATATGAAAGAAGATGATGATCTAATTGGTTTTCTGGCGTTGTTTGAGGCGGTGGCAACAAGATGTTCTATAGATAGGAAAAACTGGTCATTGCTTTTGTCCTATAAATTAACGTCGAAATTAAAGAACTTTATGTTACAAGATGAGTTATTCAAGCAGGAAGATTACGATGCGGTAAAGGTGATTTTGATGAGGCAAGCTGACATAAATGGGGAAACATGTAGGAAGAGATTCCATCAGGTCAGGTCTAAAGAAAACGATTTCAGAGGATACATATCAGACTTGAGAAGGGCGTTGGATAATTGGATAAAGATGGCAGAAGTGAAGGAAACGGTAGAGGACATGAAGAATTTGATTATAAAAGACAGGTTGTTAGAAAGTGTGTCGGGAGAGGTGTATCGACAGCTAATACTGAATAAACGGGATAGTATTGAGGATATGTTAGAAATAGTTGAAGGTTTCAAGACAGCTGATACGACGAAATCACTGACTAAAGATGTTAATGTTTTATGTTGCTGGATCTGGTGAAATGATTGGTAAGAATTTTGTTGGTGATAAGAAGGTGGTGACGTGTTTTGAGTGTGGTGGCAGAGGACATAGGTCAAGTGAGTGTAAATCAAGAAGTCAAGAGAATAATTATGTTAAATCAAGTAAGGATGGTGGCTGGAGAAATGTTTCTCATAATAATCAAGGAAGGTTCAAGAAGCAAGGCAGGAGAACAAGTGAACATAGAAGTAGCAGTGGTAGTGATACAGAAGGATGGTCTGATGTTGAGGAGAACGTATCAAGTTGGGACAAAGGTAATAGTGTCAGAGGTGATACAATGTGTCAAAGAGACAGTCAAAGGGGTGATATTGAACTGGTCTCTAAAAGAAGATGACTAGAAGGTCAGTTTTATGAGTCAAAGAAGCGTTCTGGCTATGAATTAGTTCCAGATCGTTATACGGTAACTGTAAAAAATTTACCATTTAATGTACGTTGGCAAGAGTTAAAAGATAGGTTTAGGGAGGTAGGTTTGGTGAGGTATGCTGAAGTGTTGAAGATTAATGGGAGATCACTAGGTGTTGGTTATGTGAAGTTTGGTAATTTGGCGGATGTAGCAAAGGCAGTAAAATGTTTGGACAATTCAAAATTTGGGCGGAGGAATATAGTGGTTGTTCCTCACCGTCTGAGTGCATTGACATAATATGATGACATTATACATGAAAAAATTATATAAACATTATATGTTTCATTACCTTCCATTTGGTTTAAGTGGTGCTCCTAATCATTTCAATAGAGTATTGAAAAGTATATTAAAGGATATTGAGAATGTCTTATTCTATTTTGACGACATTTGTATATTTAGTGAGAGTTGGGATACTCATGTTAGTGATGTGCACATTGTTTATTATTTTTTATAGTTAATTGAATGTGTATGGTGTGACTGTCGGGCTGGACTTGGGCCTAAAATCATTACAAGTTACCTAGACACGTTTGCACATACATAAACACAGTAATATTTGATAGCAATTCATTAAAGCCCTGAATAAAGTGTTACTAAGGGAATTCTATAATTTGGCTACTTTAGATGACATAATAGCAGATTTAAACGATGCCAAAATATTCAGCAAATTGGATGTCCAAGAAGCTTTCTGGCATGTCAGACTAGATACACTGTCATCGAATCTAACGACTATGATAACCCCTTTTGGCAGATACAAATGGAAGCGATTACCATTTGGTCTGAAAGTGAGTTCAGAAATTTTTCAGAGAAGATTAAATCTAGCACTAGAAGGACTGAAAGGCTGTTTCAATTACGTTGATGATATTATAGTGGTAGGAAGAGGAAGAACGAAAGAAGAAGCACTACGAAATCATGTTATAAACCTAAGAGAGCTGATAAAAAGATGTCAAGAAAAGAAGATCAAATTGAACCATGATAAGTCTGTTTTTAGAACAGCTGAGATTAACTTTCTGGGTCATATTATCACAGAAGCAGGAATAAAACCAGACCCGAACAAAGTATCTGCGATTTTGGGTTTGAATGCTCCAAAAGATATCTCATCGGTCAGAAGATTCTGTGGCATGGTTCAATATCTTGCAAGATTTGTTCCAGACCTATCGACAGATTTACTGCCGATAACAGAGTTGACGAGAAAGAACACACCATTTGTTTGGTCTGATCAATGCACACAAGCTTTCAACAAGATAAAACAGAAAATATCGAATCATGGCACACTGATATATTTTGATCCTAACAAAGAGCTTACATTACAAGCAGATAGTAGCCAAAATGGGTTGGGAGCAGCGTTATTACAACATGGCAGTCCAATAGCATATGCTTCTAGATCATTAACTGATACTCAGAAAAGATGGGCACAGATTGAAAAAGAATTGTTGGCAGTGGTTGTTGGTTTGGAACGTTTCGACCAGTATACGTATGGCAGGACAGTTATAGTTCAGAATGACCATAAACCACTGGAAAACATCCTTCAAAAACCACTTAGTTCTGCTGCAAGAAGGCTACAAAGTCTAATGATGCGCCTTTATCGTTACGATATCCAGTTTCAATATGTCAAAGGCGAAAATTTGTTCATAGCCGATGCTTTGAGTAGAGACCCATCAGAGGAAAAGAGTGACATGCCTGATGTTTGTGTCAACACAGTAGGACTGACCATACCAGATGCAGTGCTGGAGAAAGTCAGAAGCGAGACAGAGAAAGATAGAACGATGCAAACAGTTATCCAGTATATCCTAAACGGATGGCCAGACAAGCATAGTAGTCTACCTGAACTCAAACAATATTTTTCGCTAAGAGACATGTTAACATGCGAAGACGGACTCTTGTTGAAAGGAGAACAAATAATCATACCGATATCACTTCGAAAAGAAATAGAAGAAAAACTCCATGCAGCACATCTGGGAATAGACTCAATGAAAAGAAGAGCAAAAGAAACAGTTTTCTGGCCTGGATTATCAGCTAGAATAAAGGAAATAGCCAACTCATGCTACATTTGTCAGAAATACAAACCAGCAAATCAGAGAGAAGAATTAATACAGCACGAAATAGGCGAAAATCCGTGGGACAAGATTGGAATTGATTTGTTCCAAATGTGTGACCAACAATATCTAGTTATAGTGGACTATTATTCAGATTTCATAGAGGTAGAAAACATGCAGTTGACAACAACACATGCAATTATAAAGAAACTGAAGGTTTTATTTGCACGATATGGGGTGCCGAAAATCTGTATATCTCAGTTCACATCGGAATATTTTTCCAAATTTATGATGGAATGGGGAGTGACTCATTTGAAATCCTCCCCAGGACACCATCAATCCAATGGAAAGGCTGAGTCAGCAGTTAAAATTTTGAAGAACATAATGAAGAAATGTAGAGAACCAAAGTCAGAGGCTTTTGAAGCTCTTCTGGAATTTAGAAATACTCCAAGGCAAGACACAAATCTAAGCCCAGCTCAGATGTTTTTTGGTCGGATGACTCGAACACTGATACCAAACAAAAGGAGTAACATTAAGATTTCTACACGTCAAGAGAACATTATGAGACGGAAAGAAAAACGTCAGATGAGTGTAAAAACATCTTATGATAAGAGGTCAAGAAATTTAAGTCAGCTGAGATCTGGACAGCTGGTCTACTTCCAATCTCCGAATGACCCTACATGGAGACGTGGAAGAATCCAGTCTCAAGTCAACCAGAGCGCATACATTATTCGAGGTGACAATGGTGCATTGTACCAAGGAAACAGAGTGCATATCAACCTGAACAGAGAAACAGAACAACAAGATATATTCCCCGATACTGATAACAATTTACAGGACAATATAACTCCTAATGAACCCATTCGGTACTCATCAACTCATCATTCCCTGCGACCAAGGGATCAGTTGAAGAAACCGACAAGATTCAATGACTATGTGTCTTAATGAACCATTGAAGATTCAATGACTACGTGTCTTAATGAACAATTGAATGTTGATTTTTAAATGTGATATGTTTCATAATTATTGAAGCGTATATATGTATATGATGTTTTGTTGTTTATGTTGTTGTGGTTTTTGTTTTATTTTTTTATGATACTCCCAGAAATGGTTTTTTTTTAAAAAAAGGGGATGTTGATATGGTGCGCAAATGTGCACGCGTTCAATATAATAAAGGATCATTCTTCGCCATGACACTAATGGTTGTTGTTTGCTTATTGCTGCTTGTGAACCTAGATCTTATATAACAGTAGGCCTACTATTATTGGCTTGGAAGAAAGACTTTGCTCTGTAACTTCTCAGATAGTTACGTTCAGACATTTAATTATGGCTTTAGTACGAAAATCAAGTGACTCAAATCTGTACGTTATAGGGTAAAACAGGCTCTTTTTGACAAACTGAAATGGCGCACTTTTTCTTAATAGACTTAAATCATTTCATTAGCTTTCTAAAGAAACGTTTCCGTGGGGCACCTGTGTTACGCCAAACAATATGTTCGTCCCCCATAAGGGATACGTGCCCTGCTCATCCTGACTGTCGGACTATAAGAGGTTCATACCGGGTTTTGCCATCCATTCATCCCAGTGGTGCTACTGGTGCTACAGCCCAACCCTCCATTCAAATCTCTTTTGGGCCTTTCGTCACCACGCTCAAACCCCAAGCTTTTTACCAAGGTTTATAGTTAAATCAAAAGTGGCCGCAGCGTACGCAAACTTGTTGACCGCTAGCTAGATATCATTTTCAGTGTGAGTAAGTAAGGCGTAGAGAAGCTATGTTATCACCATCTATATTATATTTCACAAAGAATTAGGTCAGACGGGCAACATGCAACAACAACAAGTAATCTATTTTTAGCTCCATTAATCATTTTTTTAACGCATTGGCTTTACTTATTTTATAATGCGAAAAATTAGAACCATATTTAAAACTCGAATTATTTATGTATTTAATAGTCAAAGAGAAAGTTTTCTGGAGCGCAAATACTCTATAATTCTTTAGAAAAAAAATCCATTGACTTGCAAAAGACCTTTAATACGAGTATTTGTAAACAATTGTGGTGGAAAAAAAAAAGCATTAGCAAGTTTAGAGAGACAAAATGACTATATTTTAAAATGTTAAAAATGTGTTTGATTTCTTTTAAAGCAATAGCTTAACAGACAAATAATTATAGGGATGTTAAATCGACAGGATGGCGCAGGGAATCTGTTGTAAGTA
>JADKLZ010056919.1:0-11734 GCA_021533235.1 Biomphalaria straminea | reverse complement strand
TGAAGAAGTGAAAGAAGAAGAAAAAGAAATGAAACTTGAAGAAGTGAAAGAAGATGAAAAAGAAATGAAACTTGAAGAAGTGAAAGACGAAGAAAAAGTAATGAAACTTGAAGTAATGAAAGCAGAAGAAGGAAGAAAACTTAAAGAAATGAAAGAAACAGAAACAATTGCAAGCAAAGAAAAAGAGACAAACGTTACTGAAGGACAAGACATTGTTTATGAGTATATCAAACATAATACTGAGCTTCAACAATTTAATAATGAAGAATTTAAAACTGAACAGAAGAAAGATACAATTTTGACAAGAATGTACCAGAAGGCGCAGACAAATGTAAAGAAACCAAGACTTAATGTACCTTATTTCAGAGAAGGAATACTGGTGAAGATAAGTGCTAACTATAATACCTATGCGATTGTTGAACAAATCATTGTACCACAGAAGTATACACAAGAAATCATTGAAAAGAATCACAGTTTTCTACATACCAAACTAGCGAGTGTGACAAGAACAAAGAAAAGAATTCTTGAAAAGTTTTATTGGCCAAGCATTACAAAAGATGTTAAGAAACATGTTAGTGATTGTCAAGTTTGTCAAATGAACAATACTAAGAGAAAACAGGTTCCAGAGAAGAATACGAATGTTGCACGAAAGTATGAACCAGTTGATTATTCTATACTAGACAAAAATGACTCAAATGTTGATGAGTTAAACAACTTTACATTTAGCTCTAAGACAGAAGTTTGTCTGACATTGAAGGACAATTCATGCAACAACCGTGATGTGATTCAGCATCAAAGTACCAGTACTTACAAAGAAAGTCAACCAAATACAGATTCGAACATATGTGTTTCGAATGAATCAATGTCACAGTCAAAACAAACTGACTCTATCAAAGACATTGATATGAATCACTTAACAATGAAAAGTAAGAAATACATATTGAATTTAGGTGAAGAATATTCTGAAATATCTTATGATGTTCCTGACATTTCAACATTTATAGACAATGAGATCAACTTCAAAAGTGACAAACTTGCCAACTCAAGTACTTTTTCTCTACCTTTGTACTATACTCATTTATTACAGCAAGATTTCATCAATTTATTAGAACAATTTATGCATGAACATTGGCATTCAACGTTTTCTACTACAACAGTTGTCCAACGTAAACTGTTATCAAAAGAAAAATTTAGTCTCAATTTTGAACAGTTCTTGTTAGAAATGATGAAAGACAAAGACTATTATGCAGACAATAATTGTATGCTGTTTAAAGCAAAGATGAAACATATTCATGAACTGAGAGACATTTTGAACAAAACATTGAAACAAATTATATCAAAAATAGCAAATGATAATCCGCAGAATTGGGATCTCCTTTTACCAGCTGCATTATTCGCTTATAGAGAAAGTATCCAAGACACTACAGGATTTTCTCCTTTTGAAATGTTATATGGAGCTAATCCAAGAGGTCCTATCACTACTTTCAAAGAATCACTGCTAAAGTCAAACAATGATGCAACAGATAAGAAAACTGCATTTCAGCATGTTCTCAATACAAGAAATACAGTAATAAAAGCATGTGAAAAAGCTAAAGAAGCTACAGCCAAATCTAACGTTGACAATCAAAGAAGAATAAATGAACATAGAAAACTCAGGTATTTTGAATCAGGAGACAAAGTTAAATTATTATTGCCTGATAAGAAAAATAAGTTCTTCATTAAATGGCAGGGTCCATTTACCATTTTAAGAAAAGTAACAGATGTAGATTATGAAATCAAAATAAACAACAAAAACAAAGTGTTTCATATCAACATGCTACAGAAATACAATGAATCTAATGATACAGAAGAAGGAAGGGAAGGATTTGAAAAACATATTTCATGTTTAGCTGTTATTCCAGAAGAAATTGAAGAAGATATGGATGAATTAGTAGTACCATCTACAACTTCTAGACAGACTGAAACTTGGCAAGATGTCAAACTGGACAATTTATCATCACAGAAGAAAAAGGATATAACGAATTTACTCAAAGAATATGCTGATATATTTACAGATGTTCTGGGTAAAACAAACATTATAAATCATGAAATCAAATTAACAAGTGACAAACCTACCAAGTCACGTCCTTATCCATTACCTATTCACTATAGAGATTTCCTTCAGAAAGAAATTAATGATCTTTTAGATCAAGGCATAATTGAACACTCGAATTCACCTTATGCTGCTCCAATAGTGCTGGTAAAACGGCCACAGTCATCATCACCAAGAATGTGTGTAGATTTTCGGCAATTAAATAAAATAACATGCCTTGATTCATATCCCATGCCTAACCCACAAGATTTAATGTCACAGTTTTCTGGAGCTAAGTATTTTACTAAACTTGATTTGACAAGAGGTTATTATCAAATACCCATGCATCAGGATTCCAAACAATACACAGCTTTTACTACAGCATTTGGCCTTTTTCAATATAATTACATGCCATTTGGCTTAGTAAATGCTAGCAGTACGTTCAACCGAGCAATTCACAGAATGTTCGGACAACGACAAGTGTCCTATATTGATGACATATGTGTATTTCATGATACATGGGAAGATCATATTAAAGGACTCGCAAAAGACATTTTTCAACAACTGAAAGACAATGGATTTACTGTGAAACCAAGCAAAGTTGAATTAGCAAAAGCAGAAGTGACATTCTTAGGGTACAAAGTTGGAAACCATTTACTGAAACCACAGGACGATATTATTCAACGAATTTTGGACATTCAAATACCTCAAACGAAAAAGCAGGTTAGAAGCATATTAGGACTTTGTAATTTTTACAGATGCTTTATTCTAAATTACGCATCGCTGACATCCCTTCTTACTAACCTTACTAAGAAAGGACAATCTAACACAATTCCATGGTCAACAGATTTAGAAGAGACCATTAAGAACATTAAGTATGCTTTTGAACGAGAACCCATTTTGAAATTACCAGACAAGAAAAAGCGGTTCCATCTTGCTACAGACGCTTCTTCCTCAGCCATCGGAGCATGTCTGATACAAGAATATGACGGAATTTTACATCCTGTATTTTTCATAAACAGAAAACTATCCTCAGCAGAGACCAGATACTCGACCATAGAGCGAGAATGCTTGGCGATTGTCTGGGCTATTTCCAAGTTTAGCAAGTACCTTTTAGGAGCACCCTTTACTCTTCAGACTGATCATGCACCACTGGCTTTTCTCAACTCCAAGAAAATGTCAAATAGTCGTGTCACAAGATGGAGTTTGCAATTAATGGACTATCAGTTTGATGTAAAAACTGTTCCAGGAAAATTGAATGTTTTTGCTGATACTTTGTCTAGATGTGTTTAGATAATATATCATATATTGATTATTGTTTTAGTATATTTTGTTAGCAGTACAAAGTTAATATTTTTTTGTTTTAATTTTCATATTTCATGAGGTTAAGGTCATTTTAATATTTTGATACTATAAAGACAAGTACTATAGGAGATATAATGTATTGTTAAGTTTGTTATTTTTATATTTTAATATTTTGTATGTGTTAAATAATTATATTAGAATGTTCATAATTTATATATCAAACAATGACAAGTAATGTATGTATCTATAAATATTTGTTTTATAATACTAATTAGAGATATTGCATTGCTCATTATAGATATTGAATATGTACAATATTTTGAATTTTGAATTTTGTAAATGTATTGCAATATTTATTTGAATTATCAAATACTTTACTTTATCTGTACTTTATAGGACCAATTTTATTAGGATTTTTTGTGCATATATTGTAATAGTAATAATGTTATTTTACGCATTTTATATTGCATACAAAATGCTAAAAAGGCAAGGGGGTAATGTAACGATTTAGGTTGTGTCCCTTTTTAGAGTATGTTCTAGAAACCAGGTCAAGTTAAGTGCGCTGTCCAGCGTAAACAAGTTTAATTTTAGATTAGCCAATCATAGAAAGGGGTTAAGGAAAAAAATATTACAAGTCAGCTTCCAGAAGGTCAAAGTTACTAAAATAGCGATCCGAGAAACTTCTAGGTTCTGGAAGATACCATTTAGAAAAGTATAAATAAGGGGAAAAAGAGTTAGTCGGGGTCCTCGCATAGTAACGGTATTTATAGAGCGAAAGTATTCGCATAGTAGAAGTTTTATATAGCGATGGTCCATTGTTTAATCTTTAAAAAGAAATAGTAGTAGAAGTTTGATGTTAAGAAGTTGTTTTACATAAGTGAAGTTTTATTTTATGTGGAAGTAAAGATTGAAGAATTGTTGTTCAAGAAAGTAGAAGGTGTATTAAAGTTGTTGTTGTAGAAATTGCAGAGTTTCTTTTTCATTGAATTCAAGTTATCAAGTTCAATAATTATTGACAATCCTCGGCGTGTGACAAAGAGAAAGAACGTCACATTTATGGCACCTCCGATAAAGGCATTCACATTTATTGACACATTTGACGAAGAAGAAGTCATTCACATCGTATAGCACCTCCGCAAAGTTGTATTACATAATATTGACACGTTCGACGAAAAAGAAGCATTCACATTTATTGGTACCTTCGCAAAAGGCATTGATAATTTTGGTTTGGTTTTAGGTTTGGTTTTAGTTTTAGGCACATCGGCACAGTATAGGCCATGTCGTGCCCGTAGTCCCTTAAGGACTACTCTCCCTCTATAAAAAGTCAGAGTTCATATAATTAACTCATTAAAATTAAGGTTTATTTACATTTAAAATAGCATAGGTAAAAATTTGGATATTTTATACAAATCTAGTGTAAATAATATGTGTATACAGTCTCACGAATCAGATCCTCGAAGACAACCCCACCTCCCGGATAAAGCCCAGTACCTTCCCAGGGTCGACAGTGTCAAACAGTATTTTTAAGTCAGTGGATATAAGAAACTTCTCCCTGACATCCTGGTATCTAGGGCAGTCAATGAGGATATGCTCCACTGTGAGGCGAGAATCACAACGCTCACAAAGTGGTGGCCCCTCTCTCTTCAGCACGAAAGAGTGTGTGATGTAGGTGTGGCCAATCCTCAGTCTAGACATGGTCGTGCTGCCACGCCTTGTCAGACCCTTAGATATGGGCCGCCACCGGACATCCGCCACGATCTGCCTGAGTTTGTTGTGATTCTCAGCCTCCCATCGGTCCTGCCACTCTTGATAGATGGCAGTGGCAATACTTTGTCTCAGGTCCGAGTAGGGAATTTGGGTTCCTGACACTGTTTGGTTTAGGGCTTTCTTTGCTTCTCTGTCTGCGGCTTCGTTTCCCTCTATGCCTACATGGGAGGGGACCCAGATGAAGGTGACATCCCTATGGCTGGCTGCTATTTGGTCCAACAGCTTTAGACACTTGTATACCAATGGAATGTCAGTCTTCATCCGCCCCAAAGCTTGCAATGCAGATTTGGAGTCGGAGCAGATTATAAATTTCCTCCTTTCTGATGCTTTAACGGCCATAAGTGCAAGCGACAGTGCATGCAATTCGGCAGTAAAGATGGAGCATCCATCAGGGAGTCTACGGGAGATTGTTTTTCTCCGAAAGGAGCAGGCACACGCGACCTTTCCATCCATTTTGGATCCGTCAGTGTAGATGGTGCCACAATCTCCGTAGCTCTCCTGCAGTTCCCTAAAGTGGACTTGCAATAGGGTTGGGTCTGTGTTTTGTTTTGGAAAATTAAGGAGGGACAAATTTAATTTGGGTCTACTAGTTAGCCAAGGAGGGGTTTGTGGGGTTTGTATTTTAGAAATTTGGTCAATGGATGGGGTTAAATTTTGGATGGATTCTCTCATTCGAAGGCCTAACGGCTGTATGACGTTAGGCCTTCGAATGTATAGTTCAACATTTATGGGATTGAATACGGGGTCAAAAGCAGGGTTCGTGGGGTTAGATTTTAGTTTTACTATGTACTGCATTGCAAGCTTTTTCATCCTTATGTCCATGGGGAGCTCTCCAGCCTCCACATGTAGACTCGGAATTGGTGACGTGCGGAACGCGCCGAGACAGAGACGCAGGGCAGCATTTTGGATTGGTTCTAGTATCTTTAGGTAAGACTTCCTTGCTGCTCCATATATCATAGATCCATAATCCAACTTGGATCGGATTAGACTTCGATACAGCAGCAGCAAGGTGTCTCTGTCAGCCCCCCAGTCCGTATGGCTGAGTACTCTAAGTATGTTTAATGACTTTTGACATTTTTTCCTAAGTTCTTTAATGTGGGGGAGAAAATTAAATTTGGAGTCAAGGGTGAGGCCTAAAAATTTTGTAGTTTTTACAACGGGGATTCTTTTTTTGTTTATAAATAATTCAGGATCTGGGTGAAGCCCCCTTAAATTACAAAAATGCATACTAACTGTTTTGGAGTCCGAAAATTTAAAACCATTATCATTTGCCCAATTTTGAATTTTGTTTAGATTTAACTGTAATTTTCTTTCTAAGGTGTTCATATTTTTCCCATAAGTAAAAATGACAAAGTCATCAACATACAGAGAGCACTCTATGCCAGGGGATAGAGCATTAATGATGCTGTTAATTTTAATGTTGAACAGGGTGACTGACAGGATGCTGCCCTGGGGTACGCCCATTTCCTGTTCAAAAGTGTCAGAGGTGGAGGTGCCCACTCGGACCTGAAATTTTCGGTCCTTCAGGAATTCCCCTACAAAACGGGGGAGGTGTCCCTTAAGCCCCATAAGCTCCAGGTCACGTAGAATGCCATGTTTCCAGGTCGTGTCATAGGCCTTTTCAATGTCGAAGAATACAGCCACAAGATGTTCTCGTCTGAGTAGGGCATTTCTGATGTAGGCTTCCAGCCTTACCAGGTGGTCGGTTGTTGTCCGCCCTTGCCGGAATCCACACTGGTATTTGGAGATCAAGTTGTTCCTCTCAAGATACCAGACCAGCCTACTGTTAATCATTCTTTCCATGGTTTTACAGATGCAGCTTGTTAGTGCTATTGGTCGATAGTTAGCTGGGTCAGAGCCGTCTCTTCCCGGTTTAGGTATCGGTATAACTGTGGCTTTCCTCCAGCTGTTTGGGAAAGCGCCTGTTTGCCACACACAGTTATAGACCCCTAGCAGGACTGCCAATGAGGGTTCGGGAAGGTGCTTGAGGAACTGGTAATGGATTTCATCTTCTCCAGGTGCTGTGTCATGTGACTTGTCCAGCGAATCCCTCAGTTCCTCGAGCGAGAACGGTTTGTTGTAGGCTTCATTATTCTCTGACCTGAAGTCAATGGGATGTCTTTCCTCCCTGGTTTTGACTTTTTGGAACTCTGGCGTGTAGTGTGCAGTGGATGATTTTTCTGCTATTGAGGATGCAAGGCAGTCAGCTATTTCTCTGGGGGACGTGACAGTTCGTCCTTGGTTTTTCAAATGCCCTATTGCATTTGATTCTTTCCCTTTGATTCGCCTTACTGCCTTCCAGACCGTTCTAGCAGAAGTTTTGGCATCCAGACTGCCGACAAAGCTTCTCCAGGAATTCCTTTTGGCTGACCGTACAGTTTGTCTAGCCTTTGCTCTAGCTATCTTAAATAGCTTTAGGTTTTCCTGGGAAGGATTCTTTATGAATGCAGCCAGTCGTTTTTTCCTATCGCCAATAGCACTTTTACAAGCTGTATCAAACCATGGTTTGCTGGGCCGTTTTGGATTTGCGGAGGTTAGGGGGACAACTTTCCTGGCAATGTCGAGTAGCTTGGAAGCGAAAATATCAGCTGGGTTCTGCTCATCGAGGATACTTTCTGTGATATCCACTGAGCATCTTTTTTGGAATTGCTCCCAATCGGCCTTGTTCAATTTCCACCGCTGAGGTCGTCCCACTGAGGGGAGATTGTTAGTAATGATAATTGGGAAGTGGTCACTTCCCCGTAGGTCATTACTAACTGACCATTTGAAGTCGTCCAGAAGTCCGGGGACGCAAACGGTGAGGTCAATGCATGTGAGGGATCCAGTTCCTGGGTGCAAGTAGGTCGGTGATGCATCATTGAGTATGCATAAATCATGTTGGAGGAAAATATCCTCCAGCATACGACCTCTTGTGTCAGTACTGTTGGATCCCCACATTGTGTTATGGGCATTGAAATCCCCAAGGATAATATATGGCCGAGGGAGCTGCCTCAACAGGTCCTCCATGTCTGCTGGGTTCAATGGAGCGCCTGGTGGTAGATACAGGCTGCAGCAAGTGATAACCTTGTGTAATGTTATCCTAGCTGCTACGGCCTGTAGTGTGGTCTGTAGTTCGACCCTCTCATGGGGGACGTTGTCCTTCACAAGGATACAGACTCCACCTGATGCTCTTTCTGCATCCTCAACATTCCTGCTGTGAGCAATGTAGCTTCGGAAACTGATGCTATCTTTCAGAAATGTTTCCTGTAAGCAGACAGCTACAGGAGCCTCAGAGTCCATCAGTAGCTGCATTTCTTCGTAATTGGCCTTGAGGCCTCTACAGTTCCACTGTACAATTCTGGAATCCATGGCTTATTCTAGATGACCTACTTGGAGCTACTAGGCTTTGGGAGGCCCCCGGAGGGGGTTCCCTTTATTCCTGAGACTTTTTTGGACTTCTGCTTGGTTGGAGAGGAGGACACCCCTCTCCTGGGGGGAGTCCTTCTCTCTGGAGAGGAGAGATTCCTCTGGTTAGAGCGGAGGCTACATCCTCCTCCCTCACCTCGGGCATCCTCTCCGTTTTGAGTTCTCCCCTTAGGGAGTTTGTCAACCTCTGATTCAGTAGAGGTTGGGGTGTCTGACTGGGTTCTCTGAGGAGAACCTGTATCAGACATGGTGACTCCGGGTTCTCCCGGAGTGTTGGTTTGGACATGCTGTTCGGTCTCCATGCTCTCATCAGTGAGCACAGAGAACCTGTTTTTTAGCATGACCACAGGGCTTTCTGTTTTCTTTTGAGGAAAGTTCTTGGGCGGAGTTTTCTTCTGAGTTGGAGGAGGAGGAGGAGGGGGTGGGGTCAATGTGTCCGTCTGTGTGGCTATGGATCTTCCTATCTTAGCTGCAGCCTGGGCGTATGTCTTTGTCAAGCCGAATTGGCCCTTGGGTAGGGCCGATACAGCTGATTTCGCCTGGCTGAAGGTGCATCCATTTCTTGCCTTGTACTCCTGCACGGCAACCTCCTGTTTCCACACAGGGCAGTCCTTGGAGTAGGCTGAGTGGCCAGCGTGACAGTTCGGGCATTTGAACTGGGCTGTGCAGCCCTTGTCCTCATGACCCTCTCCGGCACATCTAGCACACACAGTGTTCCTCTTGCAGACTGCCGCGCCGTGTCCATAACCCTGGCACTTAAAGCACCTCATAGGGTTAGGAATGTAGGGCCTCACTGGAACTCGTAGGTATCCTGCCTTCACGTACTCTGGCGGTGTCCTAGTTCCGAATGTGAGGATAATAGTGGCGGTCTTGACCTCCTCACCATCCCTGCGCCTTGTAATGCGCCGGGCATGGGTGACTCCTTCAATACCCTCCACTATTTCCTTCTCGGAACATTCCAGCAGGTCCCTAGAGCTGATTACACCTCTGCTGGTGTTCAGACTCTTGTGTGGCATGACTTCCACTTGGAGCTCACAGAGTCTTCTGCATTTTAAAAGCCCATCAGAGTGTATCTTGCTATCTACTTCTACAAGTAGTTCATTGGATCTGTGTAGCTTAGATACACCCTTGGGCTCTCCCACTACCGACTTGAGTCCCTTGTAAATGAAAAAAGGGCTCAGTTTCGTCAGGCTTTTTCCCTCCTCTGTGCACCTGACCACCAGAAATGATGGCCAGGTAGGACAGCTTTTTGTGGCCTCCTCCTTTCTCGTCTCAATTCGACGTTTCTTGCCAAGACATGGGTCTGTGGCAAGTGATTTTTGTGTTGTTTTTTTATCCATAAGAAAGTGTATATGTTTCGGCACCTGTGCTCCCCACCCGCCATCGAGCCCAACAAGGGGACGGGCCACTCGGATGTCCAGAATGAGCCCGCCAGGGCTACACAAGTGCTATACTCAGTCAGCTGCTGCATCGGACATGTGTCCGATGCAGTAGCTGGCTAATTGACCCTCTAGCCACCGCCCTTCAGCATAGGTCGAGGACCTATGCTGGTAGCTCGGCATGACCAGCCGGTTGACCCAGAGCGGGCCTTCTGGGCCTCAGGTCTAGGGGAACTCGGAGCCAAAGTATTGTGTTGCGGTGGTCCATCCTCAGATAGTCACCCACTCAAACACCAGGATCTCTTTATCCCCCCTTACCCGTCGCAGTCCACGGCAAACGGACTGGTCCAGGACATTGTGAGGTTTTAGAAGATAAGGAGACAGAGTGATGGTTAATGAAGGCAGACTGAGAGTAAGAGGAGGCAGACAAAATGATAGAAAAGAAGTAGGGCACTTTTGAGCTCCAAAAGTGCTAAGGAAAGAGGAGCGCAGTTTAACGTCATGTCTCAGGGACGCTGATAATTTTGACACATCAACGAAAGAAGGCATTTGGCATATCAAGACATCGTCGAAGACTATTATCACACTGCATTCAAGAAGAATAAAGTCGTCATACCTCTTTAAACGACAAATCTTCACAAGAAAGCCTTCAACGAAAGATCTACTGTACAAAGGTCAGTACCTTAAAACATTTATATTAAGCTGTGAAAGCTAAATAAATAAGCTAGGATAGCATAGTTACTACCACAAGCTACTATCCTACGCTACTTCCATTCATCGTAACTCTGTTTACAAACTCTGACCTTTTGTGTGCTTCAACACGTACTTCAACACTGACCATCGATCGATATTTAACTAGGTCAGCCCTCTCTCACCTGTATCACTATCAACGGGTCAACGAGGTCAAGCTAGGACTGGTCATTAATGAGTTTTTAAGTTTCCCAGAGTAGGCAGTATATTTAACCTGTCGTTGATTTATTACTATGGCATCTTACTCAGAATTATTCCAAGCTTATTTAGAAATAGCTAAGGAAGTTGGTATGCCACAAGAACAACAGATAGAATGGTGTGAGAAAAAAATAAAAGAAGAAAAAGAGTTTGAAGAAAGAAAACGTAAAGAGGAAAAAGAGGCAGCAGAAAGAAAAAGGATTAGAGAAGAAAAAAGAAGGCAAGAAGAAAAAGAGGTAGAAGAAAGAAAAAGAATTAGCGAAGAAAAAAGAAGACAAGAAGAAAAAGAATATGAAGAAAGAAAAAAGATAAGAGAAGAAAAAAGACGACAAGAAGACAGAGAACTCGACAAAATACGAAAAAAACAAGCTGTACTTGACCATTACAACTCACAAGTTGAAGTTCTTTCAAGAATGAAAGATGAAGTAGAAAAGAGTAGACTGCAAGCAATGTGCAGAGATTTTTGTTTATATAGGTTGGAGTTACTTGATGAAGAAGAAGATGACATTGATATGTGCGAGAACAATGAAACGGCACAGAATGTTCAAGACATAAGTAACTCAGTACAAGATGAGACAGAAAATACTTATACACAAGAAAATGCGAGTGACACAGAAGAAATGATAAAGAAAAATGAAGAAAATGAAAGTGAAGTAAGTACCGTTACAAGCATAGAGTTAAGGACCAAAGAAACAGAAAGAAATGAAAATGAAGAAAAAGAAACAAAAGAGAAGATATGCAAAGAAGGAAAAGAAGAAGAAGAAACAGATATTGAAGAATTGAAACAAGAAGAAGAAAGAAATCATGAAGAAGTGAAAGAAGAAGAAAAAGAAATGAAACTTGAAGAAGTGAAAGAAGA
>JADKLZ010056900.1:1432-17872 GCA_021533235.1 Biomphalaria straminea | reverse complement strand
GTGGCCCCGTATAAGTAATACAAGTAGTCGCCCCGTATAAGTAATACAAGTATCACCCCGTATTAGTAATACGGGTAGTCACCCCGTATAAGTAATACGAGTAGTCGCCCCGTATAAGTAATACGGGTAGTCACCCCGTATAAGTAATACGAATAGTCACCCCGTAAAAGTAATACGGGTAGTCACCCCGTATAAGTAATACGAGTAGTCGCCCCGTATAAGTAATAAGAGTAGTCGCCCCGTATAAGTAATACGAGTTACCTGTTACCTGTTACCTATCCCTTAGTCTGGTGCACCGTTGGGGCACCAAGCAAGACTTGTGGATCGTCTTTCTCCATTCCTCTCTATCCTTTACCCTGTTTAGAACCTCTTTCAATCTCAGTAATCCGAGTAGAGGAGTTTTAAAAAAAGCAGAGTTAGAACAACTACGCGGCAGACAATAAATGTACAATTATTTTTTAATTATTAGTAATTAGATCTAATTATTTTGTTTGTATCTCAAAAAAGAGAAAGAAAATTTATTTGACTGAAATGATGGTAACATCTGAATTATTCCCTCTTATAGGTTGTTAAAGGGAAACTCCGATGGTTTTGACAATTTTTGATATAATATGTGTTTTGATTCACAGACAATGAATATATTTTTTTTTATTTGAAATAATAACTTAGTAATTTATGTTTTTCTGACGTTATTTTTCTGCGCATCCAAAACAGTCAGACTTTCACAAGGTTTCTATGTGACGTCACACTAACCTATTAATTTTATCTATTAACTCATTTTATAGCGTGAGACCATAGATACAAATTCTCATTAAAAAATAAATCGCCGTCTATACGGTTAGATCTAGGATCTTGTAAGCAAAGAACAAAATGCGTATTAAAAGGAGATTTACATGCTTGACTAACCACGGCAGTGTATATTTTCTCGCCTGACCACTCAACACACAACAAACACTAACGCTTGGTTGTCTTGTCATGACCGACTAGCCTTACACTGACCAGTTTGTTCGAATCAGTCAGACACACGATATATTTACTTCTTGGGATAGGGAGAGGTTTAGATGAAAATGTTTTTTTTCTCGAGTTGGTTATCCTAATGCTTTTCTCTCTATATATATATAAAACTTTTGCATAGCTTTGGACTATACCGTCACTAAGCCTAAGAGCCTGACAGCTACTGTAAGAAAGAAGCGATACGATTGGTTAAATCTAGTTTCCCTTTCAGTATTGTTGATGGAAGTGACGTATGTCTAAGATAAAAACAGAATTTCAAAGAACCCCGTTTTTTAGGAGGCGTGGCAAATTTATTGTCCAATTTATTAAATATAAAATTTTCTAAGCATTTAAATAAAAAATGATATAATGTTTACTATTACAACTTTTTACGCAGAATTTAAATATGTCAATAACTAAAATTTGAAAAACTTTAAAAACTGTGTACAACTATAAAATCTTCTATAACCATAACTACCTCAGTAGCAGAGTGCTTAGTGTGTATGTCTTAGGGGGTTTGAACCATTAAAGCTGATCACGATAAAATTACCCTTTCATTCTACCCACCCCTACCACTAATGCCCCAACATGTCCAGATATTTGTTAAGATTATAACGTTAAGAAAGATAAAAGTACGACATGGCGCTAAACAAAAACAGTTTCCTTAAACATTTCTTCTCGCACAAATGTATTGACGTTGGTCTAGAATAGTCTAGATGTATTACAAATGTAATGACATGAATGACCGTAACTCATTGATAGAAGTACACTCCGCATTTTTTTTTTGTAAGTATTGTTTGTTTTTCTTATTCTATTTGATTTTCAAAAATACCTCTCATATAATGTCTTCCTCCCCCATTTACTGGAGATACTTAAAATATAATGACTAACCTAGTCATTGTATAACTAACCCCATATTTTCATCCTTTAATGGTCTAACAATGGTCTAACTTAAATGGTCTAACAGTGGTCTAACTTTAAGGGTTTAACAGTGGTATAATTTTAATGGTCTAACAGTGATCTAACTTTAATGGTTTAACAGTGGTATAATTTTAATGGTCTAACAGTGGTATTACTTTAATAGAAGCTATTTTGTCGGCGCTTTTTTGTCCACTCTGTATTGTAAACACTTCTCAAAACCTCCATGCTACAAATGCAGACCTTCTTTGCATATTTTCATGGCTCTTACAATAAAAAAGTAAAGTTCCCCCTGCAGACCTTCTTGAGATCAATAAGACAGAAGATGTAAAGGTCATGTGACTATGTGGCCAAAGGTTAACGAGGGTGTCTTGTGGCCAGCACAACGACCAACCTCCTTCAATTTTCCCAGACAAATGTAAGGCTTTGTAAAGTCAGAGGCGCTGAAGATACCGAATTTGAAAATCCCTTCACTAGGATTCGAACCCGGGATTCCCGATTCAGAAGTCATTAAGGCTTTGTAAAGTCAGAGGCGCTTTACCGCTCAGCTAAGGCGCCTCAATCTCTTTTGTAGCCTACATACTTTAAAAAACATTGAACACCAAAATAACTTTATATTTCAATTGTTAGGTTGATATGATAACTGATGACAGATATGTCAACATAAAAAGAGATGATGTCAACAAGGTAGATGTCGCTGAGCTCCCCTTTAAAGGAGGTAGATTTAGCTTGTACATCGCTCTGCCGCGTGAAGTAGATGGCATCACTGACCTAGGTAATTTTTTCTATCTTAATTTAAAATAAAAAAGATTTGATGGGTAGATTACCTACTTAGATTTAAATCCTCCCTCACCCTTCGGCGCATTGGGTGACAAACTGTTACCACAAAAATCTGTCCCTGGCAATGTCTGAAGCCTTTTTCCACCTGGTGTCCACTGCTCTGAGGTTCTCCATGAAAGTGTTGCGCCAAGTTTAACGAGGATGTCCCTGTTTGCGCTCTCCTCGTATTGGCCTCAATGTCATCGAAATTCTTTTTTAAAGGCTGTGGGCCTTCCTTATTTTTTTTTTTACGAAACATAGAACATTGCGTAGCACTTGTTGGCTTAGTATTGGCCGCGCTAAGTGCTCTATATACTGTATTGTAATTGTTCTGCATAAAGAAAATTCTTTCAACTTAAAAAAGTTTTAAAATTACTCCCATGGCCATTGCCTATCGAAAGCAAACTATACATTTTTTTTATTTCGTATATTAACATCGACATCCAATCGGATTTTATTAGGAAAATGTGTGGTCATCAAGTTTGTGACATTAAAATCTCCGATCGCTGGGCCCCACTCAAGCGCGGGGCCTGGGGCGGCTGCCCCACTTGCCACCCCTATACTGCGTATGGCCAACGGTTAACGAGCAGGTGTTATGAGCCCAGGACAACGAACAACCGCCTTTACTTTCCCCAATTAATGTCAGGTACCCATTAGAGTTTGTGATGACTTAGGAGTGCTTTAAAAATCCCGAAATTCAAAATTCAAGTCTTCACCAAGATTCGAACCCAGTACCCCAGGTTCGGAAGCCGAGCGCTTTACATGATAATATAGCTAGATTATATGTTCTGTGTGCAGAGCGACTTCTAGACCAACCAGATCAAGTGGACCAACTGTTAATCGGACTGACCTCTGTCCTCGCTCGATTAGCTATCCCTAAATTCAAGACCGAGAACATGCTAAATCTGAACTAAAGGAAATGGGCATTGTGCAAGCATTTCATGAAAGTTAAGCCAACTTTACTGGAATAACACCAGGTATTGAAACTATTAGAATTAGGTATAAATATTAGGGTATCACGATATAGTGTAGAATGTTTTTTTTTTTTTATATGAGATTTTAATAAACAGAACCAACTAAAAAAACAAGCAATAGGAAAAAAAAAGGATAATTTAAAAAAAAAACAACGAAGGTAAGAAATCGCCAATTACTTCAGTTACCTGAACATTACAAGGTTTATCTCCCTTCTTCTGTATAAAAACAAATGTAATTAATTTTTAAAAAATGATAAACTAATTTTTTTTTTCATTGACTTGCGTTTTATTTTTTTAATAGAGTATGAATAATTATGCAAAAATTTCGATTTGTACGTAGTGGAAGTGGAAGAAAATCTTTAATCTCATAGTTCATAAGGTAGCATTTTTTCCTTTCATTTCATCACCATAGTACGTAATGACTGGATGGCTGCCTGGTCGAGCGGTTTGCACGCTGGACTGTCATTTGGATTTATCGATGGTCCCGGGTTCAAACCCTGCCCGCTCTCATCCCCCGTCGTCCTGCGGGAGATTAGGACTAGGAAGTAACTATCTTCAACTCTGAAGGAACATCCGAAACATGTAAAACAAACAAACAGACTGACTAACAATTAACTAACGAATTGTTTATTTTTTTTTAATTATTATTCATGTCCTGTGCGGTTTAATGAATAATTGTGCAAAGTTTTGACTAAATATCTAACAATGAGAAAGGGAGAAAAAATACGTTCAAACTTTTAACACAGAGACAGACAGACAGATAAATAAATAGACTGATGGACAGAAAGAGCTATCTTATCTTATCTTATACAATACAAACGTTACTTCAAAAAAGAAGATGATTACGTCCTACGCGTCATGCATTCTGTCATGCATATTAACCAATCACTTAAATTCTACCAAGTCACTTCTTTTCATTTTTAGCTCAGGCAAACCATTCCATGCTCTAATATCGCTAGGGTAGAAGGAGCTTTTGTACAAATTTGTCCTAGCATATAGTACGAGGAATGTGCCTTTTTCTTTGTGTCTTTCTGAATATTTTATTAAATTTTGTTTTTGAATTTGAAGATTATGGTTCAGTGTTTAATGTAAAATGGCTACTTTACTTTTGAGTCTTCTGTCCTAAAGGCTTTCTAAATTTAGTGATTTTACTAAAGGTGTTACTCTTGTCAAATGTGAATATTGATTTGTCATGAATCTCATTGCTCTATTTTGTGTCTGTTCCAGTTTCTTAATATTTTTTTGAGTTGAGGGGTCCCAAACAGAGGATGCATATTCTATTATAGGCCTAATCAAGGTTAAAAAACTTTTTGGTTTTATGACCGTATTTGATTTATAGAAATTTCTTTTAATAAACCCTAATGCTTTGTTTTATTTTTTCATTGTTTCGTCAATATGGGGATTCCATGACAGTTTTTCTTTTATTATAACACCTAGGTATTTTGCGTTTTTAGTCTGTGTTACTGGTTTACCATGAATAAAATAAGTGGAATTAATTTGTTTTAGTTTTTTTTGTTACTCTTAATAACTGACATTTTTCTGGATGGAAAGACATGCTCCAATTTGATTCCCATTTCTGTAATTCGTCTAATTCTCTTTGTAAAATTTCTGTATATTGTGTTGTTTTTATTGTCCTATATATTATGCAATCGTCTGCGAATAATCTGACTTTTGTTCCTGAACTAATGCAATTGGGTAAATATTTATGTAAATTAAAAATAGTAGTGGTCCTAAAACTGTTCCTTGAGGTACGCCTGAGTTTACTGTTATTGGCGTTGATTTAGAACCATTTATTATTACAGTTTGTTTACTCCCTATCAGAAAAGCTTTAACCCACTGATGCAATGGACCATCAATGCCAAAATATTTTAATTTTTTTTTAGCAAACTATGGTGGTGAACTTTGTCAAAAGCTCTAGAAAAATCTAGTAAGATAGCATCTATTTGCTTACTGTTGTCTAAGCCCTTTGAAAAATCATCAATAAGTCCTATTAGTTGTGTTTCAGATTATCTTTATTTCCTAAAGCCGTGTTGGTATGGAGTAAGGACATTATGTTTGTCTAAGTTTTTTATGATGTTGCTACATATTATGTGCTCTAGGATTTTACATGTGATTCTGGTTAGTGATACTGGTCTGTAATTTCCTGGGTCAGATTTTTCGAGAGTTATTATAAGGTGTGTAAAAAAAAACAGGCAAATACAATAAAATGTATCTAAGGAGAATAACCCCATATATATAGCTTCATCTATAAATCTTCATGTATTCCTCCTTTTAAATATTAGACCTACAAAATAATTAACAGTAATTAATTAAATTTCTTGGTAATGTTTTGATTAATTTATTTTGTGTAAGGAACACCAAATAATAATGCGAAGTTACAAATTGGAACACCAAATAATAATGCGAAGTTACAAATTGATCCGAGAGTGGGTGTGAGAGAAATTGCGTGTGCAAAATCTGTACCAGACAGACAGACAGACAGACAAACAGAGTTAGCTGAGAATATCTTAATACAAGAAAAAAATTAAAAATAAATGAATAGACTGTGGTATGTAATTTCTACCTATAGTTTTTAAATATTTTAGTACCAAAATAAATATCAATCATAACTGAAGAGACCGTGGTATGAAATTTCTATTTTAAAGTTTTTCACTAACCTTCTAGTAGCAGAATCAAAGTCTTTTTATTTAATTTACTTACTACATGTATTATCTCGACAATCTTTGCTCTAGTGCAGTGATGCCCAAACTACGGCCCGCGGGCCATATCCGGCCCGGGGAACATCGGAACAAAGTGTAAAATAAAAGTAAAAAGGGAGCATCATTTATTTTGGCTACATTAGTTTTCATTCAAATCTAATATAGTGAAATATTCAGATTACTCTTCTATAGAAAAAAACGTTTATTTTTCGGCGACAAAACTTGACAGTTATTTTTATTATTGGACAATGCCGTTGCTGTCAAGCTGACCGAGTCGTTGACATCTTGAATGTATAATACATGGCATCATTAATGCATTCTTTTGGATCATGTTCTTTTGGTTTCAATGCGAGTAGACTCTAAATGTAGAAGCCGCTTCAAGACAAAGTGGCCAGATCTTTGCTTTTTATAATAATCCAACATTGTACAGAAAATCTGACCGCTTTTAAATTTCTGACCGCTTTTTAAGGACATAATATAAAAATGCATTGTTAACCAAAACATTAAAGAATATGCAGACATTGTTGGCTTGAGCCGCTGAGAAAATTTTTACTTTACGCCTATTTGAGTGATTTGAGCCATTGATGAAAAATTGACCAAAAAGAGACAAGAAAATGTTCAGAAATGAAGTGTAGAAAAATGCTTGCTAGAAGTGATGAAAGAAATATTTAATTCTAAAAAAAAAGCCGTCAGTCTTTCTCGCATGACTATTACAAAACGATTAGAATCCATGGTACAAATCGCCATTCATAACTAAATGAGACAACGCTTGTTCCGACAGAGAATCAGATTTCGAAATATTTTTTTACTGACTCTCTGGAGTGCCCCTACAGATCTGTAACTGAAACTGATTGACTTATAAAGCCAGACACCTCTGCTTGAGAAATTTCGAGCGATGTAGAGAGTTTTTTTTCTACGTTGTGTTGCTTACTAGAGCCACGGTTTGTAATAAGCTATTTAAAATAGTTTATTTCATTTTTTTTTTCGTACTTTTCATTGATGTGGCCCGCGACACGAGTGTCGGGAATTAAAATGACCCGCAGACCGTACAAGGTTGGGCATCACTGCTCTAGTGTGTAGAAGGCAAATTGTTAAATTAACATTGTGTACATCCAAAATATATATTGTTTACGTTCTGGAACAACCTCATGACAATTAGTTGAATGGTGTAGTAAAAATAGATCCATATTGTTATAAACCTTGTGGTGGCACAGATGGGGATAGTTTGTGTGTGTGTAGTCAGCCGACGCAAATCGCGCCAGACCAGCGCTAGTCGAGCGATCAAGCGTGACGAGTTACGACGACCGAAAGTGGGACAAAGGAGTTTTCAAATCTTTCAATTTTAGTCCTAATGGAAAGGAGGCGACCACTTCGTTCAGATCTTATATAACAGTGGTTTAATGGTGAAGGTTGTCTTTAAGAATCGTGAGTGATTTGGAAAAGAATCTTTCTTGGAAAAGCTCTTCAAGAGATGGTAGCTGTACTTGAGTAATATATGATGCTTTTTTAGCGGCCCCCGTAAGGGGAAAAAGCCGCTATTAGGTTTGTGCAAAGTGTCCGTCTGTCCGTCTGTCCGTCTGTCCGTCTGTCCGTCTGTCCGTCTGTCCGTCTGTCCGTCTGTCCGTCTGTCCGTCTGTCACACTCAGGGCGCCGAAACTAGAAGAGATACGAAAAATATTTTTTAACCATTAAATGCGGCTTGAAAAGTTTAGGTGCAACGGCTACTTTTAGTTTTCTAAAAGCAAACCGTTTAATTTATAAAAATTATTTTGCAAGTGATTTTTTAATAATAAAACACCAATTGTGAAGCAATTACGTAAATCTAAGGGAGGAAATGTTACTATATGAAATGCTCTGGGCATGTAGATATCACGCACATTTTTTAAAATGACTTTCTGTCTGTCTGTCCGTCTGTCCGTCTGTCAGACTCAGAGCGCCAAAACTAGAAGAGATACGAAAAATATTATTTCACCATTAAATGCGGCTTGAAAAGTTTAGGTGCAACAGCTACTTTTAGTTTTCTAAAAGCAAACCGTTTAATTTATAAAATTAATTATGCAAGCGATTTTTTAATAACAAAACACCAATTCTAAAATAATTACGTAAATGTAAGGGAGGAAATGTTACTATAAGAAATACGTAAGGCATATAGAGTTCACGCACATTTTTTAAAATGATTTTTTAGCAGCGGCTTTCGTGTACTAGCGTAAAGCCCGGAATTGACATGATTCTAAACTAATTTCTTAAATTTTTAAAAAAATCAGATTTTTAAAAATAAAATTGTTTAATACACCCATTATGATGTAACTAACATATTTTTGTGCGTTTTGTCTGTTGGTTGGTCTGTCCGTCACGGTTAGAAAAAAACACTAAAGGCTTTTGAAAATATGATTTAACCTTTACTGTTCTTTCAGAAATATTGCGATAGTTTAAGGATGGGAGCATACTGGAATTGAGCCAGGGACTTAGAAGGAACATCCAAAACATCTTGCGAATAGGCGGATTTGACAGGGATCCGACTCCGACGGGGGCCGCCTCTGAGTTTGTGTATTACACAAACTCTCTTTGTAATCTTGTTAATTAGTCTATTTATCCTAAGTCTTTGTGCCAGTGAAGTATTACCATACCAGCAGGTGATGGCAAAGTTATTAAGACTGCTGATGGTTGCTGTGTAGAAGAGTTTCATTATTGTTTTGTCTATGTTAAATTTTCTTAGCTTTCTGAGATAGAAGAGTCGCTGGTTGATTTTCGTGTATAGATTTTGACAGTGTTCACTCCATTTCAGTTTGTTGTTGATAGTTGTGCCTAGATATTTATATTCTTGTACTTGCTCTATGTTTTGGTTGTCTATCTGAATTTCTGCAATATGGTCCTTGTTTTTCCTAAAATCAATAATCATTTCTTTAGTTTTCTGAACATTTAAAATTAGAAAGTTATTCATACACCATTGGTAAAAGGTGTTAATTGTTGAATGGTTCATATTTTCGTCATCTGCAATAAGGCCAATGTTTGCTGTGTCGTCAGAGAATTTTGATGATGGGAGTGTCAGCTGATATGCTCTGAATGTCATTTGTGTATATGGTATACAATACTGGTGACAGGATATATGCGGCCCGCCTAGTCCCCAAATTTCATTAATGCGGTCCTCGGTTGAAAAAGGTTGCCCACGCCTGGTATAGACAACTCAGCATAAATAGTATTGCATCTTCTGTACTTATTGACGGTTTGTAAGCGAACTGGTGCGGATCGAGGCGTGTTTCGACTTCTTTCAGTAGATGTTTTAAAATCATTTTCTCCAGGCACTTCATTGGAATTGATGCAAGTGCTACGGGACGTAGATCGTTGTTGGAAGCAATAATCTTCTTTTTGGGTACTGGAATTATTTCAGATGTTTTCCAAATGGAAGGTATTTTGTGCATTAGCCAGGACTTGTTGAAGATAGCGCAAAAAATATAAGCCAGTTGTTCCGCACATAGCTTTATAAGTTTGCCACTTAATTTGTCGGGTCCCAAGACTTTGGCGGTGTCTACTTGTTTGGATATTTTAATCACTTCTTGTTTATTAAACAGTTCTTGAGACAGGATAACATTGCTGTTTTCAAATGATGCCAATAAATCATTGTGGTCTTTCTCGAAGTTGTGGCATTCGAATCGGATGTAGAAATCATTTAATTTATTGGCAAATTTGTTATTGTCAGCGACGCACATTGGTTCGCGCTTTGGTACGTAGCCAGTAATTTGTTTCAAGCCGCTTCAACAAGCTTTAGAGTCATTTTTCTTGAAAAAGCTTTCAATTTTTTCCTTGAATCTCTCTTTTCCTTTGAATAATTTCTTTAAAAGAAGAACTGCTCTTGAACATTCTTTTCTTGTATAGAATCGCTTCTTTTATGTCTTTGGTCGGCCTGGATCTATTATTACTGTATGTTTTTATTTTCTTCTTTGGCACAATCATGTTTTCGCAGAACTGGATGTATGAATTAACGGTTGTGGTAAGTTCATCTATGTCAGGGCAGTTGTTTACAAACATGCCCCAATCCGTTTGCTCCAGACAGCTTTGTATTTGTAATACAGGGTCGTCGGACAATGACTGAATGGACTGTACTACGGGTTTTGTTGTCTTTAAAACCGGGATGTACGTGGGTGTAAGATAGATCATTGTTTGGTCCGACTCTCCGAGGGGGAATAGCGATCGAGATGTGTAGGCCATTTGTATGTTGCCATAACACATTTCCAATGTCTTATCGAGCCTCGTAGGACAATCAACATATTGACAATATGTTGGCAAATGTTGAGCTAACGAAAGATGATTGAAATCTCCCATAACTAGTCGCACAGCATCAGGACTTTTTGTTCCCTACACATGTAAAATATCTAGTATATGTTCTGTTGCTTTCTCTGTGTTGGCTGTGGGTGGTATATACACAAGTATGACATAGATTTGTGTAAACTCTCTCGGCAGGTAGTATGGCCTGAGATTGTTACATTACAGCTCAATATCGGTCGTATACACTTTAGTTCTGATTGAAATATTGTTGACACAGCAATACTGTTTATTTACATAAATGGCCAGTCCTCCTCCTCTTGTTTTGCCACTATCTGTTGTTCTGTCTGATCTGTACAATAGAAAAACATCTAAGTCTACTGATGTGTCTGTGCTACGTGCATCTAAGTCTACTGATGTGTCTGTGCAGGGGCACCAAAAGAGGCCAACCCTCCCCAAGGGCAACCAAATCCCTTGCTACGCCACTGATTCTCCAAAGACATCACTATAAGACAAAGACTACCTTATCAATTTAAAAAAAAAAAGTTGTCTAGAGATAAATTGACAATTTTTAGATAAATTGTACGTACATTTTTAACTTTACTTTTACATATCCCTTAATCTATTGGACCTTTGGGGCACCATGCAAGAATTGTTGACCGTCTTTTTTCCATTCCTCTCTATATTTTGCTCATCTCTTTCTCTGTCTGCCTCTTCTTCTTTATCCTGGTACTGTTCCCTGAAGGAAGGTCTTTGCGATCCCCGAAGATCTTAAACCATAGATTTGTAGCTTGCGTTTTTTCACAGTAGTTAGCAGGTGCATTAATATTTCATTATTTCTTTTACGTAGCTCGAGTCTTCTTCAGTGATGTCGTGCATAAGACTCTCATCGAAGTCGGAGAAATGGGAACCGTGGTGGGATCTGCGGATGCCCTTAAGAGGATGAGGTTTTCAGGACCCCTCAATCCTAAAGAAAGTTTCATCGCTGACCATCCTTTTGTCTATTTTCTAAGAGATAATTCAACTGGACAGATTGTCTTGCAAGGGAAATTCTCAGCTTGAAACTTAATAAAAATGAGAGAAAACCTTTGGAATAATTAATAAATATATAGAATTTTTCGAGTTATTTCCCTTAATTGTTTCTTCTTTAAAGTTTTGACCATATAAATATATATTGTATCTAGAGTTCACATGGAGATCTTTTCAAACTACAAATATTGTCATGGAAATATTTTAAAAACTTGAAACAAGCCGTTTTTTTGTATTGTGTATATTGGTATATTTGACTTAACATGGAGATCTTTTCAAACTACAAAAAATGTCATGAAATGTTTTAAAAAACTTAAAACAAGGCGTTGTTTAGTTCTTCTTTGAGATTACTGCTACACAACGTTAAAATGAGTAACACATTTTTCTCTGACATATTATTGTAAATTATTACTGTTATATTATCAATCGGGATGTAAGATCAACAAAACTGTTTAAGTTACAATCCATTCGTATTGAGTTAACAAGAACGCGAAAAAAACTAATAGGGAACAAAACTAAACACTAATAACATACTTGAGAAAAACATGTGAGCACCTGAACACACTTACACACTGGACAGAACAAGGGAGACAAAAAGTAAACAAACACACATTACACACATAAACATAAATACACATAAATGTAACAATTACAAACATTAAGATTTACAATTTCAAAATTAGAAGCAAACCAACTGAGCATGCTTTCCTAAGTAAACATTAAACAGTGGAAACTTTTTAACATTGTAGTGGTAGATTCCTGGGGACGACTAATGAAAATTAAAAGGAACTTTATGAAAACTTTATTGATCGGTACTTAAACTTAAAAAGAAGATATTTTTATAACATGTAGAATAAGAGAGTAGCTATACCGGATAACTAAAGTAACACATATTTCAGGATTTCTAATGTGAAAACTATAATAACTATAAACTCTATATAGTGCGTTACAGATTTATCAATGAACAGAATTGTTTGATTTAAAATTCGTTTTTCAAAACTTATTAATAGTTTTAATTTTTAAAAGTTATAACATTTTGAGCTAACTTGTTACACATTTCGTAGAACAAATTGAATTGCTCTATCTTAGCCACCACTATGCCAATAATTAACACTTGTAAACAAGGTTATCTTGTGTTTTGTTGACATTTCCCCCAATGCATCTGCCAACTAGAAAGTCAAGCAATGAAAAGTATGTATGTATTTATTCACAGAGAGCTGTAAATCATCTTTACGCTGCGCCTCTAGTGTTTCTATTTTTAGAGAGACTGCAACAAATTTCGCTGTCACAATTTCATATAATCACTGTCAGCTTTCGGTCCACTTAAAGAAAAATATACCACAAATTTTATGCATTTTCAACATTACTATTGCGACTGTTAATATATCTTACAACTTAAGAGATATATGTTCGGTGTAATGTAATACGCGACAATAGAGTACCTTGCAGCATTAATGTCTCTGATAAGAATATCCCTGAATGGGTTTGCTAAAAAAATTGATAAACTCTGAGTTTTCATAAAAGCTTGGAAAGTAAATTTTTTTTTGCATCGCTGCCTTGCAATCGTATAAGTTCAGCACTGGGTCAAATGTTCACAATCTCAAAATAAATTCATAATTCGAGAAAAGTCTTATTCAATTCACCACCATATATCAACTTTTGCTTTGCTAGAAACAATGCGATATCAATCTATAGGTACAAAATGTTCCTCTGATTTCTTATCTTTACGTCAATGACTTCCTGTCAATATTTTTAATCTAAAGACCGGCTGCCACTCTATTCCAAATTTGAAAGCCTGATAATGTCCTTCAGTTTTCTCGCGAGCTTCATATTGTGAACATGCACACTATTTATCAAACAAGAAAATCTTGCTATTGACTTTTTCCCTCATTAAATTTAACCATTCCTATCATTTATGATCTTGCTTCTGTTACATTTTAAAGCTAGTATTTCTTTATTATATTTTTTTTTCAAATAGTTCATTTTTACACTGGGATAGCAGTTCTTCCAAGTGGCGCATCTGGTCATACGCAAATTATGTCCCGCGGGCTGCGGTTATATATGTCTAGTATAATATAGGCTTAGCCCTCGGCACCAAAATCAGACTGATGCGCTCCCTGGTCATGGCCACATTTCTATATGCTTGTGAGTCTTGGACGCTGACTGCAGAGCTAGAGAGGAGGATCCTAGCAATGGAAATGAGATGCTACAGAAGGATCCTAGGCATCACATTTAAAGACCGCATCACAAATCAAGAGATTAGAGACAGGGTTACTGCAGCGATCGGACCCCATGATGACCTGCTAAATACTGTGAAGAAACGAAAACTTAAAATGTATGGCCATGTAACAAGATCTTCGGGACTCGCTAAGACCTTCCTCCAGGGAACAGTTCCAGGAAAAAGAAGAAGAGGCAGACAGAGAAAGCGGTGGGAAGACAACATCAAAGAATGGACAGGCCTACCATTGAACGAGGTTTTAATCAGGGCAAAGGATAGAGAGGATTGGAGAAAGATGGTCCACATGTCTTGCTTGGCGCCCCAACGGTCCACCAGACTAAGGGATAGGTAACAGGTAACAGGTAATAATATATAAGTCTATGGTTGTGACTATCAAATCTGATTTTATCTAAATAAGCTTTTATAGATAATAGGGGAAGGTGGCTAAGTCAGGGTAAAGAGCTTGATCTTCTAAAAGAGTAATCTCGAGTTCCAATGCTCTTGAAGACCTGAAATTCAAACATCGAGATCTTCAGTGTGCTCTTGTATCCACAAAAAGTACCAAGCTAGTGTTGACTAAAAGAAAAGGCGATTGATCGTTGTGCTGGCCACGTAACGTCCTCATGATCCGTGAAAAAAAATTTCTTTGACCATTTCCATTTTAGGAGTAGATGATTCGTTAAAAAAAATTTAAGTAATTCTTATTACGAAGTCTTATAGATATTTTCTGTGTTTTTTTCTTTTTTTCTTTTTTTTTTTTTTCTTTTTTCTTTTGTAAAATAAAAAAGGTTCTGATACTAAGTAATGGATGGCCTAATTTTTAACTACTAATCAATTAATAATAAACGTTAAAATACAAGATAAAGACTACGACAGCTTTATTGATCCTTATGAAATTTTTTTTTTTTTTGTAATTACAACGACTCTTTTCTTATATACAGACCACACAACAGAAACATACACATAAATAGAACAGACACAACATAAGGAGTTCATTCAGCGACTATACGCAAGCAATAATAAAGTAATAACTTTTTCCCACAATAAAAAAGCTGCCCGTACGCCGTACCGGTGCGAACCTGCACAAAAAAAAAGCACTGGATATTGTTGACTTTAGTTAAGGGGTTACTGGATAGTGTAAAAGTCGTTTTTGGGTAAAAAAAGTCGATTTTCCAATTTTCTTGTAATTTAATAGTCGGACATGAATTCTATAAGCTGGCACCAAAATTTTTGCTTAAAAAAATCATTTTTATTTTTATTTAGTAAAAGAGTATTTATCAGTATACAATGGTTCTAAAATTATAGTAAATACAAATCTTTTTTTAGGGTTTTTCTCGGAATTATTATTATTATAGCTTTTATATAGCGCTACTTTCATGCTTATAGCATGCTCAGAGCGCTTTGGTCCAATTTCATTTGTGGACCAGTGGGGGGGAGGGGGTATCTAGGAGTTGGTTTCCCGTGCTGCCTTTGGACGCTCAGTAAACACAACTCTGCTCGAGCCCCCTTCTAGGTAATCAAGCAAGCCAAGCTCAAGCCGCCCTTGAGCAGCACTATATAAAAGCTATAGTAATAAACCATTCTGCAAAATCTACAGATAAAGCAAAGTCTACATCAAATTTTGACACTATTCTACGGATTCAATTTGTAATAGTTTGTTTTTTTTTTTTTTTTTTTTTTTTTTTTTTTCATTTCCAACTTTTTATTTTTTTGGTTTTATAAATTATCATGTTGTGAAAAAACGCCGTGAGACACACTGAGGCTTTGAGGACACGGTTAAACCCATTGGAGGACAATAATAGAAATAATGACTCATCAAGGAGGACAAACAATGACGATTTAAGTGAATATTTAAAACTAGTTAAAACTAGGCTTATTAAGTACTGAATGAAAAATGTTAAGGCTGTAACACTGATTATTATGTTATAAGGATTTCTTTTACAATGGCGAAGTATGCATTTCGAACTAAAGAAATATATTATATTGAAACCTTGTTTAACTTGTTAATTACCTTAATATTGTTATTTGCATAAATGTATTTCTTGTGTTTATTGGGAAGATCTTTTTGACAAAACAATATTTTTTGCATAAGAAAAATTACGTTCATTTAATCAGTTTTATTCACATTTATTGTTGATGCTTTAGTATGAAACTGATAGGTGATCCAGATTAAATTTTATAAAACATGATCGTCTACTTTATGCTGGTTTCCAACATTTTGCATAATCTTTAGTACATTTTGATTCGGGAATTAAAAACTGACGTTCACAAGAAACCCAATGTGGAAACCAGTTGGTATCTAATCATTATCTCTGCCTGTATAATCATTTCCTGATTATAGCGCTGCACACACACGTGTGATAGGTAACATCCAATTATGTAACGATTCTTTGGGTGGATATCGTTATTCTCAATGCATTGTAGTGAATATAAAATGTAGAGTTGGCAATTGTAACCAGTACGTAGTTCAGTTTTTGTTTTATAATTATGATCTATTTAAAACTATATTCAAATTTCGTTCCATTTGATT
>JADKLZ010056898.1:29900-45686 GCA_021533235.1 Biomphalaria straminea | reverse complement strand
TTATATGCTTTCAAGAATTCGATATTAAAGAAATAATTAATTACCAATTATTAATGTTATTAATGAATTGATGAGGAAATGACGCGTTCATTTATGTAATGGGACGAAACCAAATATATATAGCCGTATCTGTGAATACTGATGATTAATTTCCCTTGCTGGTATGAAACAAAAGATTGAATCAACAGTCATTACTTACCTAATTGTATAATTTTTTATTGATTCGTGTCAAGTCTATGTCAATAAATACTGTACACATGATTTCACATGATCCAAGAGTGGGTGTGAAAGAAAAACAAAACTTTTCACCAGGCAGACTTCAACAGTTTGCCCATCTCTGATTTCAATTCTCACAAGATGAAGGTGTGAGGCAGAGAATGAGGAGAGGCTTGCCAAGTGTGAACAATGATCACCCTTTCTTTAAAGGACGATTAAGTTTTTTATACTTGCAATTATTTGGTGACTAACGTCTTTATCAATATCGAGTTCTGAAACTTCATTAAAGAAAATATTTTAACATGACTTGGTAAAAGCGATTCTAGCATGGACGTTCTTACGTCAGAATGGTCAAATTCATTCCGAGTGACGACTTTTTCAATTGACGTCTGAATACTCAAATTTATTCCGAGTGAGGACATTTTCACTTGACGTCTGAATAGTCAAATTTATTCCGAGTGAGGACATTTTCACTTGACCTCTGAATAGTCAAATTTATTCCGAGTGTGTTTTACTTAATTATTTTCCGAGTGAAGACATCTTCAGATATTGTCAGATTGGTCAATTTTATTCTAAATAAGGACATCCTCAGTTGACGTCAGATTGGTCAATTTTATTCTAAGCGAGGATATTTTCAGTTGACGTCCGAATGGTCAATTTTATTCTAAGCGAGGACATCTTCAGTTGACGTCAAATTGGTCAATTTTATTCTAAGCGAGGACATCTTCAGTTAACGTCAGATTGGTCAATTTTATTCTAAGCGAGGACATCTTCAGTTGACGTCAGATTGGTCAATTTTATTCTAAGCAAGGACATCTTCAGTTGACGTCAGATTGGTCAATTTTATTCTAAGCGAGGACATCTTCAGTTGACGTCAGATTGGTCAATTTTATTCTAAGCAAGGACATCTTCAGTTGAAGTCTTTGAAGGCTACAAGATGCCTTTGCGTAACATTAAGATGACCTTAGAAAGATGACGCCAATTACACAACTTCAAAGTACTTGCTCTAGTGTGTAGAATAGTCAGTTACTCTCCAGTATCGGCTTTTGTGAAATGTTAATGTAATTTTTGTGTAGACGCCATTCTTCATTGTAAAAGTACGTTCATTAAACTTAAACTGATCTATGTCTATAACATTATTCCTTTAATATGATAAGAATGAGATATGACAGCCGTTCAGGAAAACGGCATTTCAAAATTTCACCAATATTTTGATTTTTCATACCTTTGAAATTAAAGAAATAAAAAATATAGATGATTTATATATTCTATTAAGAAATTGTTATACAGGTTTCTACAATCACTAAATTTAAGTTTATTAAATAAACTTAATGAGTATATATCCTCAATAGGAATGCCACTATCCTTAGTCGAAAAATTATTTTTGTTTACAATTTCAGGGTTGTGAGATACATTTATATATTTCTATCAGGTTTTTCTTTTACTGTCATTTGATACTACTTAGGAGTCTTCATGTATAATTAAAATTTCACCAAAAGGTGAGCTAATGCGTCATACGGTGGCTTTCAGTTCAGGGTCTCGAACAGCATCGGCAAACGCATCAGTGATGGTTATTTCCAGAAGGTCTTGCGTGGCTGTTGGGTAAGCCAAATGAGTCAGGCGTGCAATGTCTGCCTCCAGCTCTTCTAGAGTTTCGTTTGGTTGCTGTCTTCGGGTCTTCAATTTGACTCCATACAATTCTGGCAGAAACTCGTCCCCGTAACGGATCTCCATAACTTTGACGAAAGCAGCGTAGTCTTGCGGGTTTGGAATGGACTGGAGCAGTTCGGAGGCTTTACCTCTTAGAGATGATATAAGAGCATTTTCCTTATCACTGTTCCATTTGTTCACTTTGGCCGCGGCGTCGGTCTACACGGATCCATCCAACATAGGAGGCTTTATCTTCATGGGAACTTCTGGTACAAATGGCATCACATCAGCTTTCTGCATCTTGGTCAGTTCTCTGTAAACTTGCGTCTTTATCTCTTCGATCGTTCTCACAACAGCGTAGATCCTCTGGTTTAACTGTTCCTCTATGGTGGTGATTTTCTCCTAAACAGTATGTATGCGTCGGTTCATTGTCATTAACTCCTCTTTGATTCCAGAGTCCATGGCGTCTATCTTGGAATTGATGTTTCCTAGACCCTCAAGAACAGCAGCCATCTGCTCCGTCTTGCTACTAGGGATCTTTTTCTGCATAGCTGCCATCTGTTCCCGCATGCTACTTGTGTTCTGTTCTTGCAGAGTTTCTATCTTTTCATGCATAGCTGCGATCGGTTCTCGCAAATCCGGTTCGACTTCAAAAAGATATGTGTCCGGATCTGCTACTTCCTTCAACAACTCCTACCTTAGGCGTGCTAGTAATGTTTCTTTATTTCCGCTCTTCTTCAGATTTCAATAATTGAGCTCTTTCCTTAGCTCCTTCAATTCAAGTTCGTACAGCAGTTTCAGACGAGCCATAGTATATCCGTTCCTATCCGATCCGCTCCTATCACACTTCTGACACCAGTGTTACTAATCTAACTATCCAGGCGCTCTGAAAACTGCACCATACAAAACCAACTTAAAGAACTTAACAACTCAGGGCTCCAAAATAGCGTAAAGGTTTAATGTCCAATAATGAACAGCCAATATTGTACAATTGGCAGCACGTAACTAAGACTGTACAAAAATCTCTCCGATAACACTGTATCGCCGCATCAACTCTTGCACTGGTCTCTCCGTCTCGTTCGGGGCTTGCACTGGGTGCAACAGTTCAGGACTAACTTCACACACTTGGGCTCGTTGTGTCGGACTCGATCATAGATCAAGATCAAGACGCCAGCCGTCTCAACTGTACTTGACAGTACTCCGTACTGAACCATCGTAATGCCCAGTACAGAACCACACAGCTGAACTGTGCTGTAGCTGACCGTGCTCTAGACCCTCTGTAGTGACCCCTTTCTGAACCACATTTCGGACCGTCCTGAATGCAACACCTGCGATCTTAATATAGGGTCCCTGCTGGCCTTCTCGAACCGGACAGATAACTCGTGACGATCCTGAGCTCTGTTCTTGCCGCCGATCTTTCCCGAACCGTCATGTTGAAACTCGACTAGGCTGACGTTGTAACTCGTCACGCTTGACCGCTCGTCTGGCCTGGAGCGATTTGTGTCGGCTGACTACACACATACACCAATACCCCAATCTGTGCCCCACCAGGTATATAACAATATATACAATTCTTTCCTTCCCTTAGGTGTTTGGTCGAGTAGTAAAGGAAAGATCTAATATATAGAGTTATCCCATGAAAAAAAAAGAAAACTAGAAGAAAGAATAGAACAATATATCCGTCAAAAAATAATAATGCCGGACTGTTGTAACCAAGAAAGACAACTCTTTTTTATTTCTACCTCACGTAAAAAAAAGAGGGGGGGGGATCACAAGTAATCTTTCTCTTTAAACATTCCATACACTTGATTATATTTATGTGCGTATTTTTGTAAAGACGTCAATATATGGTGTCATTAAAATAGTTGAATCTTTCTTTCTGTAGCTTTGTTTTGATTTAGCTCCTTCGTAATGCCATTTCCTAATCATGACCACCGCTTCACATATATTTTATGGAATCAACAGGTCCTTCAATGTACCGTAGTCGATATTCCTGCATTAGGTAACTGGTTATTTTTATTAGTCGCATATTTTGGAAAAAATGTCATAGACGAAACTGTTGCTCTCGAACTTCGCAAGATGGCTGTAAGCTTTCGCGGGAAATCTGTTATATGTTAAAGAAGGGTTTAATTTCATAATTTATACACCTAAAATTACCGCAAGTCCCATGGAAGTGCGAGACCCTCTGCGGTCGCATAGGTTGTAGTGGTTTAAGGCTGGATTTTGAACTCCATAGCGTAAGCTATGCCACCGGTCGAACCTATTATTTTGTTTCTTGAAGTTACACTAACATTATTTATATTGTTACTTGAAGTTACACTAACACTGTTTATTTTGTTTCTTAAAGTTGCATTAACATCATTTATTTTGTTTCTTGAAGTTACACTAACATTGTATATTATGTTTCTTAAAGTTACATTAATATAGTTTATATTGTTTCTTGAAGTGACACTAACATAATTAATTTTGTTTCTTGAAGTTACACTAACATAGTAAAGGAAAAAAAAGACATTGAATGCGAATCAATAACAAAAAACATCAACGGAGATTTATAAATGTTGTTATTATTATATTATTATTTTTATTATGTATCTAATGAACTGATAGTTATGAAGATCTAGTTTAAACCTAGGTGTCACTTACAAAAAACTTCATCACGAATGAAGAGATTAAAAACATTATACAGTAATCAGATTCCTTTATGATCTGCTAATCACTGACAGAAAACGTAACCTCAATTTCTGTGACCACATCACAAGGTTCTCAGTGTTAGTAAAGACTTTCCTTCAGGGAACAGCACCAGGAAGAAGATGAAGAGAAAGACAGACAAAACGAGGGGAAGACAACACTAAAGAAATTTAGAGTTCTAAATGTTCTAGTTGAAATCCAGTGTTTTAAATTGAATATTGTATGTCCTGACAATGGGTGCAATGTTTGCGTCTTCAACAGACGTTTTTAATTATAAGTCTTAGAAAAAGTTGTGTCCAAAACATTTCAGTTTACTCTTAAGCATAATTACGTTCTAATTATGACAAGATGTTTATAAATGTTTGCATTTTTTAAAGAGGGAAAAAAAAATTAATTACTTTCTTACAGCCCATCACGCTAATTATAAGGTATAGGCCGCCACCAAAAGATCTCCGTATTCTACTGTTAGGTATCACCCTTTCCATCTTAACTTGTTCCGAGTGTAACCTTCCTCTAAAGTATCTACCTCTAGTTCATGTTAACTTGTTCCGAGTGTAATCTTCCTCTAAAGTATCTACCTCTAGTTCATGTTAACGGCTGTTTCTAGGAGGCCCTAATTTTTTCTTGCCTTATGGATATTACTTCATTTCTTGAGAATCGGTGAAATGCGTTAAGTTTGCCAAATCCAGGGGAACTCTATTCCAGTGATTGTTCTATGATAGGCAGGGAAGCTATCTGGTCTGCACGCATACTCTTCTAATGCCTTTGTATCATGGGCTCTAGTTTTGACATTGTTGAGAATTGATTTATTTTCTTTCCTAATCTCCTTAAGGGTCTCGGCTGAGATCAACTCTTTATCTGCATATTTTACTTTTCCTAACGTCTCCTGACATGATGTTTTAAATGTCTCTTTGACTTTCTTCCATCTATTATGTACATCGTCTTAGTTTTCATAGATTTGCTTCAAGCTATCTATTATGGTCCGCCAAAGTTTGCTATATTCACCCGCCAACGTTTTCTTTATTGGCCCATCACTGCTTTTAACTACCAAAAGATGGAAGAGTGATGCAGAGAATCTGGAGAGGCTTGCCAAGTGTGGGCGATGATTACGTGAGGCAGGTTTGAGGAGAGCAGAAAATATGAATGTTGTTCTTTCTTTGAATGTTTTAACTCCACTAGGTCTTTAATAAATGGTTGTACTATATATATCAATAAATGTGAGAAGTTAGACTAATTGACACTAATGTATTATGAAATCAGATAGGTCATGATGTTCTTCTTGAATGAAGTGTAGCATGTTGTATGTCTTGAGAGCGATGGGAAATGATATATATATAATCCATGGGCGCCCGCAGGGGGGTGCAAGAGGGTGCACTTGCACCCCCCCTGGATTCTTTGTAGCAAAATTCTAGACAATTTTTTGCATCATTAATTAAATCAATTAACTTCTTAGTAGCCACTGAGCAAATAGTACTTCCACTGTAGTACAATCATAAGAATAAGTTAATTTTGGAGTTGACTAGTCTAGGCTTAATAGGAATAGATGGCCGACGTGCATCCCTCTAGATTCTAGTAGCCACATTGTAGCAAATTTTGTAAAAATTAGTTTCTTAGAAGTAGCAATTTAAGAAGTTTTTCTTCCACTGAAGTTGTAAGGAAAAACTATTATTGCGATAAACTAGAATAAGCTAATCAGGTGTTGATGAGTGACTATGTACACTTTATTATAGTCTTGTAATATTTATACTATAAAAATGTGAACTATTCTTTTTCACGTAAGTCGTGACGTTTTGTTTTCCCTTGCACATATTTAGAGCTATTATTATATTTAGTTAAGGCATAAAGTGAAATAAATATTTTTTCTTTCCCTTGGTGAAGAAATCCTTGCTGACTTTATTTCAATACGATAAATTTGAAAGTTTTTTGAACAAGAATAAAGAGTGCAGTCATATATGTAAATGTATTTATGTTAATGCCGGTTTTAGTGCTAGTTAAAATAGCAGGTTAAACACGTCCACCAGTTTACGATTGCAGACTATACAAGAAAGCTCTTAATAATAATAAAGTTTAATTTATAGAGCGCTGTTTACAAACTTGATGTAGGCTCAAGGCACTATGATAACATTACAAACATAACTAGGTTACAAAGTCTTTTTGTGAGAAAACACAAACTCAATATAATTTCCCGAAGTGGTCCACCCAGGCAGGTAAAAAGACAAGTATTAATATTTTCAGAAAGAACATCATAATTAAATTCTTTCAAAGAAAAATGACAGAGAAAAATGGAAAAAGAAGGTTGACAGATCTTGTGTAGTGCCCCAGCGGTCCAGCAGGCCAAAAAATTTGTGAAAGTGTATGTGAAGTTAAATGTGAACCTTGCCTAACCGATGTCTTAAAATGAATATCTAATTGATCGAATTGTTTGAAAAGGGTCAATCTCTAAAAATAAAAGTCTATTGTTTTACACAGTTTCACTAACTGTACTTCACTCGATAATATGAATGCTTACTTATTAATTGTTGTTTTAAATTATGTTCTACTTATTTGCATATTAAGTAGATTTTTTTCTTTTAAATAAAAGGAAACATTATTTTTTTGATAAATGTTGTACCTTGTAGGACAAAACTTAAGTAGCGTAGCGACACAAATGTAAAAAAAAAATTTTCTACAAAAAGTCTGAAACCATTTGTAAAAATGTGTTTAAAACATGGTAAATGGTTACCTCCCTTACTAAAGAGCTTCCCGTGTTCGTTACTATTAATAGTGAATAGTTGTAAAAGTGGTGTATTTTATGAAGTAACTGCTTGCATAAGTGATTTGAAAAATTACATTTTTCGCTTTTTGAAAAGCAGAATCTAGTCTTGTTTTCCGATGGGCTATTCATACGGCGTTATTGAGAATTTTCTGCAGCTTGGATATTTTGTCATCATGTATATCTCTAGCAAGGCGTTGCAGTCGTCAAGTCAGGAGAGTATGAATGCTATAGCTAGCTTTTTGTTGACTCCGACGTCAAACTGAGTCAAACACGGTCGGATATGACCTAATCATTGCAGCTGAAGATAACGGCCCTTGTAGAGCTGACGTGTGTGGGTCGAAATATATGCCGTGAATGCCATCACATGCCATCGTACTATCAAACCGACGATTTGAATTAACGGAGCACTGGCAGCAGCAAGAAACAAAAAATACGACCATCAGCATCTATTCTTGACTGATTTTGCTGGGTATTTCGGTGATGAAACTGCAGATATATGAGACACTTTGTTTGTTGACGGCTATCGTATTTGAGAAAACGTTTCTGGTTTTGTTCCTGTTCAGAGAAACACAGCCTGTGTCTAACGTCATTGTCAGCGAATACATTAAAACATAGTCGAGACATGAATATACTACTGGGCCAAGACTGCGATGGTTGCCCCGTGATGGTTAGCTTTCAGAAATGTGTTAAGGCAAGGCCTGGTGAAAAAAAAAAGTTTTATTTTCACCTTTTAGTGTGAGACACTAGATAAGAACCCATTTACAATTTTGAGATTATTATTTTGGCGGATATTAATTGCAATTCGTTGTTAGTTAACATTTTTATTAGATCAACGTGTGCAGTAAATAGTTTGTCCAAATGTTCAATATTTTATTTAATTTGAAACAAATATTTACAGGTCACTTATTATCGTACATGTCTGAAGGGGAGGGGACCAGTTCGTTTCTTTAATATTTTCCGTAGATGTAAATTTGCACCCCCCTGGAAAAAATCCTGCGGGCGCCCATGATATAATCGGTACACATAAAGAACCCGATGACCGTGGCTTTAAAGGGAGAAGCGGGGCTTCACTAAAAGTCTTGAGTCTGTTGAGCAAAGCGTTCGGTGATGGGCATATGGAATGATTACATCGCAAAGATAAAATGGCATTTCTTGTAGATAAACTGATAACCTGTATCTGCATGATATTTGTTACATGATTTAATAAAAATGTATAAGTGTTTTTATCTGGAACATGTTATTTCTTTTACATTATAGAGACCAAGAAATTATACTAATAATGTGACCTATGCATTATAGGTATCCAGAAATAGCAGTGAATAACAAGTTGCATTACTGGAAATGAAAGGAACAATATAGTTGGAATATTTATCTAATTTTTTATTGTAAATGATTTAAAGTTTAATCTACTCGTATATTTTACCTGTTAAATGTGCTTGTTGAATATTAAGCCCTAA
The DNA here is from genome assembly GCA_021533235.1 of Biomphalaria straminea. NCBI lineage: Eukaryota > Metazoa > Mollusca > Gastropoda > Planorbidae > Biomphalaria > Biomphalaria straminea. The sequence goes on along the minus strand of JADKLZ010056898.1, from coordinate 36,920 downwards.
AAAATGAAATAAAAAAATATTTTGTTCTAACAAATCTTTGTGTCTCTCTTGTCAACATGTAGCGAGCTGTGAATTGAGATTAAGAGGGAGGGTGGGACTTAGTGGACCCACTACAAAAAATTGCTTAGAATTAATTTTTTTTAAAGTAATCTTACTTAAACAATAAATTTTGATTAATATCTACGCAACACTCTCTGTTATACAAATATTCGGTCTATAATAGTTATACAAGTTTAGGCAATAAATGTATAGAATAGTTAAAAGCAAAGATTTTCTTTAACAGATTCAGATAAGACAAACAGATATTGCATGCTGAAACAGAAAATCATGACTTGCCTTGCTTCTAAACTTGTACTTTTTGTTTCTTAAAGGACTAAGATTATGTTGACTTACAACGCTATATTGGTGAAATTATTATCATGAGAGGAGGATGGGGCTAGGGGAAGGGTTGAGCAGGTGGGCAATGCTGTCGTAAAGCAGGTTTGAGGAGCGGATGGCTAATGCATTGCATAAAGCCTAATGTTAGTTCTTTTCATTGAAGCATTTGTTTATTTAAGCTCTTTGTAAAAGTGTGTGTGTGTGTGTTATAGTGTGACAGGAGCAGTCTATATATATATTACTTATAAAACCTAAAGACTAGATCATCAAAATACCAGTAATTAACCTGTTTAAAGGTAATATATTTAGTTATATAGATTTTTTAAAAATATTTTATCCTTAATTATATACTTAATAAAAGTAACTATTTGATAGACCATGACACCAATTTGCTTAACATCTAATAATAGCAGCAACAAGGTGACAAGGGTATTAAGGGGATAAGGTGTAGCACAAGTGGTGAAACAGGCAGGCCCACGTGGGGATTCGAATTTTTTTCGAACCAATGACCCAGACCCGGTGCAATAGCCTAGCAGCGACCGGTACAAAAAAGTGTGTCACTTAATATTTTCTTATATCTGGTGTGCTGTCATGTTTGAAAAAAATATTTTGGACAGAAAATCTCAATCGGGTTGCATAAAATGTTACAAGTATTGTAATTTTTTTATACACTCAAAACAATTCTAAAGATAGTCCTATTGACCCAGACGTTAAAGACGTTGAGAAATGTTTGCAAACTTTCATGGCCTGTACTTTTCAACAAATATTTTCTGTATGGAAGTTTACGTTGTTTATACAATTTCTAAAACGGCTCAATTTTTTTTTGTTAAATATTAAGAAAAATGCATTAAAACAAAAAAAAAAAAACAATTATCAGCTTATTGACCGGAAAAAGTCGACTTCAATCGTTTTATTATTATACGAAAGTTTGTTTCTTTTTATTTCGTCTTTTAAACAATGGATTCCAATGACGTCAAAGGGGAAATTAAAGCTTGACACCCCTTACTATAATAGGCTTGCTGCGCTAGAATTAGAGACCAATCAGACTTTGGCAAAGTGAAATGTATTCATTTTATGCTTAATGGTAGATCAATTAACAATTATTTGTGCGGAAGATGAAGCAAGCGTACATTAGTCTATTTCTAAGTGGGAATATAAAATAATGATAGAAAAACTATTTTGGAAAACGACTATGGAAAAGAATTAGAATGTAAACTACACGTGTAGACACACGCGATATTCCGTTATGTTAATTTAAATTTAATTAAATCTTGTTGATAAGCCAACATGGAAACCTTCTTTCCAAAAACATTCCCACCCCAGCCCCTAGCATCTATCATGTGAAGATCTTTGCAGTGACACTTAACTTGTAAGATGTAAATGGTTTTAAAGTGTAAAACAATTCGATGTCAGTGAATTTATCAGGTAACCAAAACCTGTCATCTATTTATGTGTGTGTGACACTCACCTATATTTATTGTATTTACTTTTGAAAAGAAACTACCCTTGCAAAGACTTGACAGTAGTTTTAGAAAATTGTTAAACTTTTTTTTTTAGAATAGAGGCGAGAAATTTTAGGACTATAGCTTAGAGAGTATTTTTAGATTGTAGTTAAATATTGTGTTTTGTATTTAAAAAGCAGTGACGTAGACAGATAGAGTAATGACGTTACAAAATAGAAGTACATAGAAAGAGAATATGATTTATGTTTGAAGCAAGAAGCATGGTAAATAGACTGCTGGTTAATATCGACGGATTTAAAGACATAACAATCATCCACACTGTTAAAATAAACTTAGTTCAAAGTCTTCAACATTCTATCAAGTTTATCTTTTCATTTAATTGTTGTTGTTTTGTCATAGGACTTGTGCAGTATCACAATCAGAATTATTAAAGTAGTATCAAACAATGAAACAATAATAAACAAATAGAATTCGTCTAATAAACAGCTTTCCCAGAGGAAAAAATTGACTCTAGAGTCATCGTTTTTATAACACCATATCCAGTCTTCTGTTCTGGTCCATGAATGTGCGACCTGAATAGAGCGATTAAAATTAATCAATGTTAGCTGAAAATATAACAAAGATCGCTTTTTTTTTTAAATGAAGAAATCTGAAACTTTATTATAGTGTGAACAAAGAAATAACAAAATGAATAGAAAAAAAAAAGGCAAAGAATCGCCAACATTTTTACTTAGTAAATAACCGTGTTTAGCTCCCATTCTGCTATTTTGTGTGAAGCCATGATGACAGTGTCGATTTTGGGGGACCATGGTCCGGGGCTTTGCAAAGCCAGTAGTACAGATTTTGAAGGAAACTATCTTCGATTCTGAAGGCGACTGAAGGAACATCCGAAACATGTAAAACATTTTACAAATCAACATTTGTAATGTGTCTAAATAAAAACTATCTTTGCAAAATTATGTTCTAAAAATTAGATCTAGATCATTTCTATCTTGTATGGTTCCAGTTTGTACCTAAGTAACATTTATGCCAATTTTTAACAAGATTAGTTATGTGGTTTTGATTTCTATAAAAGAGATACACTTATACATACATACTGCTTTATATTAAGGATGTGTGGTTTTACTGAAAAAGCATACTAGGGAAACTTTTCAGTCCCCTAACCACCATCATATAGCTAGCTACGCCTTTGCCTAAGGTTTAGTTTTTGGAATGTAAATTGTAATGTAGACATATTAAATGTATTGTCAATGCTTAATGTTTAGCATAATCACGTAACAATATTTATATCCCTGCGTTTAATTAAATTAAAGTTATTTTTTATCTTTAAATTATATTGCCTATTTACCATATTTATCTTGCATTTATGTAGCTTTTTAAACGGCATGTAGAAACACAAATATTAACCCAAATACAAAACGGATATGACGGCAAATAAACACTCTCGGACATATATTAATCCCCCCCGAGAATTAAGCAGTAACCAGCCTTGTTGTTCAAGACGTTCAAAAGTTCCTAACAAAGGTTATATAATTTTGCAATCATAAGTAATTTTCATTTCTTGCAATATTTATTCATTTCTTCAAAGTAATATAAAAATGCTTGACGCAGTCAATAAATTAAAAGAAACAAAAAAAAGTCAATAAAAACTAATAGTAAATAATGAACGTTTTTGTTTCCCACGTGATAGTCCTACATTTCATGGTGTTGAATTAAAAACATGATCAGTAAATGACATCATTTGTTTACTTTAACGCGAATTATCAAGTTATGATGATTTACATTACTTCCCTTTTAACAAATACATGTTAATTTTAAACCTAGAGTTGAAGCTAGGTGCTGAAACAAGACGTTAGACATACATATATAGAACATAAATGTATAGCAGCACCGGGGACAAAGGTTTTAATAAGAGATAGTAATGAATTAAATGCGACGAAAATAAGGGACTGCGCCGACCAAGTTTCGAACCAGTGACATTGGAAGGACAACACCTCCTAAAGATAGCGCACTAAGCGAACTTAAAAAAAAAGATAATAGTTGGTGATTAATTATTTTGATATCAAAAGTGGGGAATAAATGCTACTTAAAGTGAGTTGTGAGTGTAGGCATGAATTAAATCCCCTTATTACGTTTTGACACGTTTTATCTCCCATTGTCAATTCTTGAATCAAGTTGAAATTTTGCATTTTTATTGATAGGCGATGACAATACACACAAATCAAACCAATAAATAATCAAGTTTATAATTATTTCGTGCTAATTAATTATTGTTGTTTTTATAGCAAAAAGGAAGATAAGACCTGTAGTTTTCATTAAAAGGCAATCCGTCCTATGTATTCTCACATAATAATAATACTCTCAACTTAAAAAGATGAAAATTAGAGTTCCATATGGGGTAGAGGAAATCATGCATTTAAAATTGAATATTTCAAGTCAAGAGAAAGTTTGCAATGTTAGCGTCTTCAAATATTTTCCAACAGATGATTTAATAAAGAGTCTCGGAAAAGGATGTGTCAAAAATAGATTGACGATTGTACATATCAGTTCAATTTCAAGAATAATTACTGCTAATTTAAAGATCATTATGATGACCTGTTGTTTAAAGTCGAAATTTTGTAAATCACATTAATACAAACTTTAATAATATGAACTTTTATAATATTGTTATAAACCTGTTAGTGGCACAGACGGGGGAGTAGCGGTGTGTGTAGTCAGCCGACGCAAATCGCCCCAGGCCAGACGAGCGGTCAAGCGTGACGAGTTACGACTGTCAGCCGAGACGAGGCGGTTCGCGAAGAGTCGGCCTAGTGAACAGAGCTCAGTAGCGTCACGAGAATTATAGTCATCTGAACACCTAGAAATATCGACGGGCGTTCTGTCCGGTTCGAGAAGGCTAGCAGGGACCTATATTAAGAGCAGAGGTGCCGCAGTCAAGACGGTCCAGAAAAGCGGTCGAGAAAGGAGTTCACGACAGAAGGTTCAGAGCACGGTCGAATACAGCACAGTTCAGCGGTGTGGTCCTGTACGAAGCATTACGACGGCTCAGTGCGGAGTACTATCAAGTACAGTTGAGACGGCTGGTGTCTTGATCTTGATCTATGATAGAGTCCGGCACATCGAGCCCAAGTGTGTGAAGTCAGTCCTGAACTGTTGAACCCAGTGCAAGCCCGGAACGAGACGGAGAGACCAGTGCAAGAGTTGATACGGCGATACGGTGCTACTGGAGAGATATTTGTACATTCTTATGATACGTGCTGCCAATTGTACAATATTGGCTGTTCTTTATTGACATTTAACCTTTACGTTACTTTGGAGCCCTGAGTTGTCAAGTTCTTTAAGTTGGTGGTGTATGGTGCAGTTTGCAGAGAGCCTGGATAGAGAGATTCGTAACAATATGAATTTGTTTATATTTTTTTTAAAGAACAATCTATTATTATTTACCTACTTGAAGCCCGTCATCCCTACTGGAGTCGTCAATATTATATCTCCATAGTCCTCTGCCCTAGGTCATCCCTACTGGAGTCGTCAACATTATATCTCCATAGTCCTCTGTCCTAGGTCATCCTTACTGGAGTCGTCAACATTATATCTCCATAGTCTTCTGTCCTAGGTCATCACTACTGGAGTCGTCAACATTATATCTCCATAGTCCTCTGTCCTAGGTCATCCTTACTGGAGTCGTCAACATTATATCTCCATAGTCCTCTGTCCTAGGTCATCCTTACTGGAGTCGTCCACTCTTAAGTTTACTTTACTAGCCCGCCTACGTTTTCTTGATTGGTCCTCTACTTAAACAGTTGGCCCGTCACTGCTTTCAATTATCAGAAATAGAGGAGAGGGTTCCCAAGTGTAGGAGTTCATAGCTAGGCCATTAATAAACGGTTTTACTCTGTCTATATATATATATCGTTATACATGAGAAAGTTATGGTATTAAACTTGTTAGCGACCTATTAAGAATAGGCATGCACATATTTGAAAAAAAAATTATGAATATAATAATGCACAATATAAATGGCTTTATTTAGCAATATTTGTTTACTTTTTTAAAGTAACTTGATTGAGGTTTTAATTTAAAAAAAAGAGGGGTCGTTCGTAAATGGAGTCACGCTCTAGGGGGAGAGGGGGGTTAAGAAAATGTGACATTTGTGACAAAGGTAGGGGGGTAGAGATTTTGTGACGTCACAAATTTAAAATTAAGAAAAGAATTTTTTTTTTTTAAATATTTAAAAATCTTCAAAAAGTAATAACATTTTAGGTACTCATTTCAACATAAACTTCTCAGGTAGTTTTATTGTCAAATAAAAAGCATTGAAAATATAAAATGATTTCAGCCTTGTTTGAGGAGTTCAACTAAAAACATCATGTTGGCACTGTCGACTGAGAATTTCACGTTCGTCTAAAAAATATTAATCTTAACCTTAAATTTCCGGTAAAATAAAAACGTCAACGTGTTTTTTGTTTTTTTTTAATTCAAATCTCTAACCTGAAAACAACATCAAATGGAGAAAAAAGCTAAATTAAATTTATTTATCGAAAGATCATCTGTGACACGCATAAAGGACTTTAATTCATCAACGAACATTCATCAACACACAGATTTGAACTATTTTTTTTTTTATTTTGTGACGTGACGCAGATGGGGGAGGGGGGTCTGAGAATTTGTGACACTTTACGAACGTGCCTTTATGTTGTCTATATTTGAAGTTAACATACGCTAAGCGTAGAAAGCATTCACATTCATTTAAGATATTTAATTTCATGTATATTTCAATAATAAGTCAAACTTTTGTATTGCAATCTATATATATATTCCTCAAAGAATTAGGCCAGACAACAACAACACAATGCAACAACGAGTAATCTATTTTTAGCTCCATTAATCATTTTTCTAACGCATTGTCTTTACTTATTTTATAATGCGAAAAATTAGAACCATATTTAAAACTCGAATTATTTATGTATTTAATAGTCAAAGAGAGAAGTTTTCTGGAGCGCAAATACTCTATAATTCTTTAGTAAAAAATCCATTGACTTGCAAAAGACCTTTAATACGAGTATTTGTGAACAATTGTGGTGGAAAAAAAAGCATTATCAAGGTTAGAGAGACAAAATGACTATATTTTAAAATGTTAAAAATGTGTTTGATTTCTTTTAAAGCAATAGCTTAACAGACA
>JADKLZ010056898.1:7009-26564 GCA_021533235.1 Biomphalaria straminea | reverse complement strand
GTAAGTCTATATTACTCTGTTTACCTTGGAGCTCCAGGCTTGTAAGTCTGACAACACGTTCTGTCTGGAAGGGGTCTAAGTAAATGTCTATGTAAGACATTGCTATCTCCGACGTATACGGCACTCCAGGCGCATGGACTAGAAAACATGGCAGAGGGCCAAGTACACAGGAATTCCCAGCCATTTTCCTATGTTGTACCAAGCTAACCGTGCAGGACTCGCCATTGATGTAACGGTCCCTTGAGAAACGTCGCATTAATTATCAACAGGGACGTGGAGGCTCACCACAACGTGCATTCTCTTGGACAACTCACGGGAGTTGTGTTTAGCTATTCATTTAGCCTAAATATGAGGTTCTCAACATGTGGGTGGCGACCCCCTAGGGGGTCGATTGATCATTTGCCTGGGGTCGCCTAAGACCATCGAAAATATGGATTGTTATAGTCTACTCTTCTATTGCTGTATGTGTATAACAGGGGGGAGGGTCGCGGCAGAGTGGGGGTTATAAAAACGGGTCGCCCAGCTTATAAGGTTTAGAACCGCTGGCCTAAATACTTGCAAAAGTAATCGTTTCTACGTTAAGAAGTAATCGTTTCTACGTTAAGTCAGAATAACATACCCAGGCAGGCAGAAACTTCAAATATGTGTCTTATTATTGAGTTGGAATTATTAAACAACCTATTGAGAATAGGTATTCAAAAATTTATATTGTTTGCTAATGTAATTGGTATGTTCTAAAAAATTAAGGTATTTAAGATATTTATTTAAAATTTTAAAGTAACTTCAATTGAGTTTAAAATTATTCAAAGAAATACTAAGCTTAAAATTATTTAATTTACTGTGTGGAATTACAATAATTATAATATTTACACTTATATGTCGATCTTTTATTTTTTAAATAAATTATTTTATTTCATTTAATTATTTATTGTTATAATGTTTAATTTGGCAGTTCAAATAAATGATTCACTTTTCTGTTAAATTAAAACCATGAACGACAAAACTCTAATGTTTCTCTCAAAAACTTTTACAGCCTTGTCAAAACTACAGACCGTGAAACAGGGGAGGACTGAGTGTCCGTGGGCACTTTACTCTGCCTCATCGTGGCACCTACGTGGAAACGACTACCAGAGAGATAGACAATGATATACAATTTGTAAACATAAACAGAGTGTCCAACTAAATACTCAGAATGTGTGAAATGTTTTGTTAAGGCAAAAAGGAAACCCTGCTCTTATGTTTTGATGCAGATAAAATATGACAGAAATGTTCAAACTACAATCTATGATCTGGTGCTTTACAAACGCTAGAAGCATCTGCGCTGATGGAGGATAATTAAACCATTAATTAGAAAGACACATAGGATCCTGATTTTTTTCCAGCGCCCAATATTCGTTTTTTTTTCGATTCCCATTTATATCCCAGGAGTTATGGTCCACAGTTTTAGTATGGTCCAAGTGACGTACTGATGAAGACAAGAAGTGCTTCTGAACACAACAATCTTCTGAACTTGCATTGCATCAATTCTCAAACTGAAGAAAACGTCTCCAAATGTCTGCAACTTCCTTCAAGGGGTTAGGGCCAGATTGTTTTTTAATGGGAAACTGTTTCCAAGTTTTATTTTAATTTCACTTCAAATTAAACACTTGAATATTAACTCAGTAACTTTACATTAATATCAGTTTTACAAAAAGAAATTAAATATTGTAATTGAGAGACGTCGTTACATCTTCTACATTAATTTGAGAGACAGTTTGAGTATTTTGTTTAAGATAGATTAAAAATAATGGTATAAGAGCGGTATTTACAAACTCATTGGAGTACATTCAATTCAATGACCTAAGTAATGTAAAATGGTTTCCATTTATTTTTACATTAAAAAGGGGAGACAATTTTCGGATCTCTGTGTGGATAGTCTAAAAGCTGAGACGTAGGCACTTCGAGCTCTAAGTTTGAAAAAAACAACCTGTATACTTCCGTCCGAGAACAAAAACAAACATTTAAAAAAAAAACTGCGAACCTCACATGTCTGTCTGGGAGTGACCCGAGTCAATGTCAATAGGGCATTGCTGTTTCCAATACCACTGAGTGATACCGGGGGCCACCACCATTTACCTTCGTTGTACCAAGCTAACTGTGCAGGATCCACTATCAATGAGACGGTCCCTTGAGGAACAGCGCATGGATTCGTGTCCAGTTTGTTACCCTTTCGCCTAGCCACTTCCTCTAGTGAGCCTTTTCCACGCGAGCGCCACGTTGAGGCAGGGTAACGTGTCTGTTAGATCAGTTTTAGGCGAATAGAAAATCTGAGCTGATTCAAACCAAAAAAAAAATTCTTTGACAGGTCTGGGAAGCCACATCATCTTAACCTGTATGGAGACATTAAGTTCACTACGAACAACAATCTTTAGGACGTTAGGAAGAACGGAGTCACGTCCATTAGGCATTCACATATGGTAGCAAATGAAAAAGATACTAATTACAAATGATGATGGCAAGTGAAAAAGGAAACGTTGATGATAAGTTTGATAAAGATGACAAGGATAAATGGTGCTATTAAAAACTGAATTTCTGAAATATTTCAATACTAATAGAGAAGATGAGATTGGGTTCTACTTTAAGAGCGAAAATAGGTATTTTAACAGCCATTTCTTTTTGAAAGAATAAAATAAACCAACTATCCATGGGGCGTGCCTTTCATTTTGTCGAGGCTTTATTATTTTAAGTAAGACCATTTTTATCGTGAATTTTGAAATACTCTTTATTGTTCAGAGTTGCACGATCAATTTATAAATAACACAAACACTAGTGGCTATTATAACGGCTACAATAAGGCCAACTAGTCACTTTCCGTTACACAAACAATTGACATTCTCCGAGTTATTTACATACAATAAGCGGCCTATTATATATAGGCATTTAAAAAGATTCAGACTGGATGATACTATATTTACTGTTAAAAGTGTCGTGAAACTACAGAGTTTATATATTTATAATAAAGTAACTATAATAAAGTTTAATACAATGTAATTTATAGATTAAACAATAAAACATAACGAATATAGACATACAAACCTAGTCACGACCTAGTGTATTCAGCCTCGCTTCTACTCTGATTATCCTTGAAATGAGCCATCGAAAACATTAATATCTGTTTAAACCTTTCTCTGACAGAAGGATGTTTAGGTTGTCAGATAAAGGCATGGTTCAAAGCCTGAATTTCCAAGAGTCATGGACTAAACTCTTTAGACAATCACCAAGGATTATCTGCAGAAAATCGTTATGTATTGTATGCGAATTCCTGGTGTAGCCCTGAGAAAATTTGGGTAGAAAAACATTCGGATATTATGTAAAGATTTAGGAATGAGAGGGTATATATAATTGTTACGGTTAATTATTATAGAAGAAGGTATGTCTAAATATTTGTAATGCAAAAAAAAATAAATAAATAAAAAAAACGAGAGTTTAAAAAAAATATTGTTCTTTGATGAGTGAGGTCGATAATAGCGTAGTGGGCCAAATTTATATTTGGGTAGTGTCTCGCGGACCACATAACGAAAAGTTGCAAAATTGAATTGACTATTTTTATATTACGACTCTCATTGCAAATTTCAAGAATACATTTTTATGTTTCATAAAAATAGCTTCATTTCTTTACTTAAAATCTTAGCAACAATGTAGGTACCTTTAAAACAAAATCATTAGAATTAGAATAAAAATAAAAAAAACATTTTTAACTAATCGCAAAACATCAATACATTTTGTTTAATACTTAGGCTATGAGGTCCTGTATGCGAAACGGATTGAGAGTGGCCTAGACTGGATAGGGATTAGGATAAGTAAAAAAAAAAGATTTTCTGTTAGAAAATAACATCGTCTTTGTATTTTATTCAAACTTTACTAAGTGTAAAATCACGATCAAATTAACTTAACGAGCCATATACAATAGAAGGTAGATTTTCAACTTAAATTCGATAAACATTTAGATATGTTTCCTATATTTACTATCGACTAACAATATATCGATTTTATTTTTTTTTATAAGAAATCAATGAAGATTTATTCTATATTTTAAATCCCATTGACTATAACAGTAAATTAAGTATTGGAGTTTACTGTTTTGGTTAAAAGTCGCCAAATTAATTTAATTAATTGAAAGCTGATAATGGCGAGTAGGATTGACTTTTTCCATATTAAATGACACACCCCAAAATTACAATTTAGTCTATTTGTTCAGAACATGTTTTGAGACTACAGAATATTATTTCATATGAATTGGGTTTTCAAGAGAGACATCCAGGATCTCCTTAAAAATCAAATAACCGCTAAAACCCTGTTATAAGCTTTAATGATTACATTAAATAACTTATAAGTAGAGTTAGTGGGGGGGGGCCTTTGAAAGTGCTGGGTCAACTGCGGCCGCATAGGTTGCAGTGCCCTAAGGCCAGCAATATAAACTAGTCATATAAAGTTAGGCAATACAATCTATAGAATAGTTAAGATTTTCGGGAACAAGCTCAGACAAGACAAACATATTCAACACATGCAAGAAGGACATCAAGACTTACAATGTTGTAGGGGACGTTTGAGTAGCGGATTGCTAATGCATTGCCTAATTGTGTTAAATGTGTCATATTTTTAGTTCTTTTCATTAATACATTTGTTTATTTAAGCTCTTTTTAAATGTGTGTGTGTTTCAATGTAATAGTGAGAGTCTAAATGTATTATTTCGCTCATCTACACTAAAAATCTAGACCTGACGACTGTGTCATTGAATTGTATCAATATTTTATAAACGTATGTTTATCTACTTAATAAAAGGAACTACCTTATAGAGACAACATATATAGGCACCACATTCCACATTTTTTTTATTTATATCATATTCATTGAGTCTAAACCAGTAGACTTCTTTCAAAGGGAGCTCATTAGCCTTGTGTAGATAATTTTCTACGGAAAAGAAGAACTTAAACATCTGGACTGGGGTCTATATTTTTAGTGTTAAACTCTCATAGAGACCTAAACTGAATAATTTTTTTCAATAATATATGCAAATTTTCTGAACTACAATCACATAGGGCAGACACATTTGAACAATTATATATTAGTAAATTCATAATTGATTTATGGAGCAATCTCTAAATACTCATGTTTCATGATAAATATAATATTTTCATTTTAATTGGAAAAAGTACAATTCAAGATGAATAATTTTGATTAAAAAAAAAACATTTTTCAGTTCTCCTAAAAAAAATGTCTAGCTTTGCCCCACTTCTTTAACCAAAAACAACACCGCTCAAAATTGTATAAAGGCCCTTGTAAACAAAGGCATCCTTTAAATTTATTTCAGTATGTTTATTATATCAAACGTGTTAAAATTTTAATAATTATCTTATTTTTTAAAGTAACACTAATATAGTGTAATACAGTCAAATATTCTACATTCAATGTAAGCAAAGGTTCATGTATATCTATATAAATATGATTTCTTTTTGTACATAAAATACAATTTTTCAAGTTAAAAATAATAATAAAGGCAGTAAATATAAGTCAAAATATTATTTATGGTGAATCACACAAGTGTGTTTAATTCAATTACTTTTGTTTAATAATTGCATTTTAAATTTATAATAAGATTTACTGAGAACTTTAGATGGACTATAGCGTTGATCGAGCTAAGCTATAAAGTAATCACATTCTCGATGACTTAAATTAAATTATAGCAAGTACTTTTAAACCACTACCCATGGAACACATTGATTATCGACAGGGACATGGAGGCTCTCTTTCAACTCCACAACGTGAGCTCCCTTGAACAACCCACGGGAGTTTAGCTATTCATTTAGTCTAAATAAATAAGAGATTCTTAACACGTGGGTCGTGACCCCTCGGAAGTCAATTGACCATTGTCCTGGGGCAGCCTAGGACCATCGAAAAAATCTTGATTATTTCTGTCTTGTCTTCATTCATCTTGAGCTTATTCTCAACCATCCAATCGCTCACCCTTGCAACGATACCACTGATTTTTTTCTGCCAGATGCGACACCGCTGAGGGTACTGAGGAATCGTATAACTGTGAGTCATCGGCAAAAAAAGTGGTATAAGATGCCTGTCGGCAGTATGACACCGCTGAGCGGATATGTATACATAGTGAACAGTACTGGGCCTAGAACTGATCCTTGGGGTACCCCGTACTTCAAGAGTAAGCTTGTTGATTCTGTCCCATTTACAACGACACTCTGGGTGCGTTCAGTCAGGTAGGATCCAAGCCACTTTAGGACGATTCCTGCTAAACCAAAAGTGGCAGAGAATCTGGCCATCATAATTTCACGGTCAAGCGTATCATAAGCTGCGGACAAAGTCCAGCATGAAAAGAATTGATATGTGGCCTATGTCGGAATTGTGAAGTAAGTCGTTTAGTACCCTGACCACTGCTGTCTCTGTGCTACGGCACTTCCTATATGCAGATTGAAATTCTTCCAAGAGAGAGTACTGTTCATAATGAGAAAGAATTTGCGCTAACACGATGCGCTCCAGAAGCTTTGACAGGAAGGGGAGATTTGATACCGGGCGATAGTTTTTTAGACATTCCGGGTCAAGACTGGATATCTTCAATAAGGGCCTGACAAGTGCATGCTTAAATTGCTGTGGTACAATGTCTGAAGTCAGTGAAGAGTTCACAATGTTAGTAATTGTGGGTACAAGCTCATCTAAACATTCAAGGAGAATTTTGAAAGATTGGAGAGTGGTCAAGCTGTGTTGAGTGGGAGGGCATGTCATTTCTGATCTGCTCAATCTTGCCAATGAAGAATCTATTGAAGGAATCAGGGAGTTCAGATACTGGGATAGATGACGGCAAACGTTCGTTATTTGCTCCCCCTAACATTTCAGCGGTGATTCTAAATAGCTGCTTTGAAGAATCAGAAGTTTCGATTTTTTGTCGAATATGACTAGCTTTTGCATCTCTAATCATACGGTTCACCTTGTTTTTTTCTAGGATGTATATTTGTCAATGTATCGTCAGACCTGTCTTTTGAAATGCACGTTCGGCACGTCGGCAAATAAGTTTGGCAGTCTTTATGTCTTCCGTCATCCAGGGTGCAGATGGCCTAACAGAGACTGTACGAGTGACAAGAGGTGCATGGCTGTCCAGCAACTTTTTCAAGCAAGAATTTTAATTGCTCAGAACGTCTGTGTTGCTCTGTTGCAACAGCAAAGAGGTCACGACCATTTTGAATGAGGCAATGTCTATGGCTTTAAGTTTACGGGAAGTCACATTTTTCTTTGGCCTTTTTGCTTTTGATAGGCGCATTTCAAACTGTACAACAAAATGATCTGAGAAGCCACGGTCTAATACATTGAGATTGGCTATAAGTTCACTTGCATTTGTAGCAATCCAGTCGAGAGTATGGCCTTTGACGTGTGTTGGAACATTTATCAGTTGGTCCAAGTTGCGATCCTGAAGCGCATTTTTCATCGACACCACGTATGTCTCAATTTCACTGTCAAAATGCAAGTTCACATCGCCTATGACAAATAGATCCTTTGTCGCAATGTGACTGTCAAGGAGGTCTTGAAATTCTTCGATGAAAACTTTTGTATTCAAGGTATACATTTTTATTTGAGTATTATTCAATTAAAACTCGAATTTCTAAATATTTAAAAATAATGGAACACTAACTTAAAAGAAATTGGGCATTTAATATAGTGAAACATAGGACAATCCAGATGGTGAAATTTTAATTTATTGCATTTTGTGTTGGCTCTGTGATGTCTGAATAGCAACTTCAGCTATAACAGTATATGAAAATCAGTCAAGCGTTAATGATAGGTCAGAGTAAAAAGTATAATACAATTTATAATTTTAGCATGTGCCCTTTTCTCTTTCCCATATATTAGAACTAAATATGAATTAAAAGACATTCTACACAGTTACCGATATATATGTGCGCGTGTGTGTGTGTATATATCTATGTGTGCGGCCCGCCATTCCGAGTTTTTTTTTTTATGTGACCCTCTATACTAAAATGTTTCCCACCCCTGCTTTAGAGTCAATCTTAGTACATGCCCTTTTTTTTCTCGTAAATGAAAATATACAACTTTGCAACTTTCTTATCAACAAATCGCGAGCTGCAAATTAATAGTTTGAGGGAGGGGGATTGAGTGGATGTACCTTAAAAAAAATTAGAATAATTAATAACAAAAGTTTTTATCATGTATTCGCACTAAATCATTGAATATCGTTTCAAAGTAATCAACTTCATTCTGTTATACAATTATACTATCTATAATAAATGTATAAAGTTCGGCAATAAAATCTATACAAATTTAAAAGTAAAGATTTTCTTGAACGCATGGAGATGAACATAGTCTTGATAGAACATTAAGACTTGGCTTGCTTTTAAAAATTGATTTCTGCACTATCTAAAATGGTTAACATAAAGTTTGCTTACTAGCTCATAATTTTAATTCTCTTCATTGGTGCCTTTGTTTATTTTAACTCTTTTTGAGTGTGTGTGTGTGTGTGTGTTTCAGTGTAAGGAGTCTATGATTTTGACTTCGCATATCAATACTTATATTTTTGAAATTGCAACTTTTCATTCAGCTGGGCTATATATAATAATCTCCACTTCCTTAACCTGAACCTTCCTATAACATGCTAAATTATAAGGCAGGTTTCCCTTTCAGACCTTGTAGTCAAAAGAACACATGATTTAAAGGTCATCTCTTTCTTTGGCCAAAGGTTGACGTGCCGTGTCCAGCAGGACGATCAACCGCCTTTATTGTACCCAACTTAAGTCAGGTACCCATTTGAGTAGGGGGAATTCAAATTCCAAGTCGTCTGCAAGATACAAACCCAGGTTTAGAAGTCAAGCGGCTAACCACCCCAACATAAACAGCAGCTAACTGGATATTTCCCTTAAGAAAAAAAAAACAAGTGATCCAACTTCTGAAGGACATTTTCAGTGAAATATTTTTAGATTTTCTTAGTTCGAAGATTGGAATGTGTCCTTTTAAAAATCTGTGCCTTAACAGATATGTAGCTGTAATTTTTTAACTTTCACTTTTAGACTTTCCTGTATGATACAATTAGAGCGATGCAGACAAAGGCCGTGAAAATTGCATACATATGTTTACAAGTACTGATTTGTACGAACTGTTGAAAGTTAGGAAAAACCAATATTACATGAACGCCTAGCATCTAGATTTGGTGCTCCTACTAGTGGTCTCATCTATGCAACAAGACAACAAGTGGCTGGTTTTGGATAAGGTTTAAATATCTCATCAGTTGATGTAAATACTAGTAACTAAACCCATGGAATTCTAATAATAATATCTTAAAGTCAATCCATTTTTGTACAATAAATTTTCATGATGTGGACCTTAACTAGATGGAAATAAAATTAGTTTAAAGATAGATATCAGTAAGGTAAACTATAAGGTCGGAAGTTTGAACATAGAACCCACAATATAGTGATGTTCTATCTCATGATTCTGGGTGTATAACATCCTACGTTAAAAATAATTTTGTAATATTTTATTATTTATTTAAAAAAAACTATAATAAAGTAAAATACTATATTATTAAAATTTTTAAAAAGAAAAAAAAATAGAATTGGACTCATATGAAAATGTCAGGTTTTGATAGTGGTAAATGACAAACAAAACAAAGACATTACTATATGCAAGCATTTTTAATATAAAAAAGTAGATGGTTTATGTCTTTGTTCTTGTTTGTTTATTATTGTCCATTACCTCCCTTTGAATATTTGCGTTTTAATATTATATCAGAAGGGACTTATGCTTTGGTTCACGACTTCCTAATAAAAACATACTTAGTAGTTAAATGTCCGCCAGAGCGTTTTATGCTGCCCGCGGACACCTACAGAAATAATGTGCTCCCAAAAATTGCACATATTAAAATGTAAATATATATAAAATAATTAATTTTACATATCTATATATTATTAAAACTTTTGATTCTTATCACTTATGATGAAGAGGCTAAATGCCATGTCAATGGGTCATTGTAAAAGTTTTAAGTAAACGTAGATTATTCTAATTGGTAAAATGTCAAAACATTTAGTTAAAGACACAAACTCAGGCCAATAAAATAATTGGAAGAACTGTTTTGAGAGTGTTGGCTTGGCTGTATAACATCACTTATGTGTACATAGCGATACGTACAGGGCCTGGAACCGTTCTTTGCTGTGTACATAGCGATAAGTACTGGGCCTGGAACCGTTCTTTGCTGTGTACATAGCGATAAGTACAGGGCCTGGAACCGTTCTTTGCTGTGTACATAGCGATAAGTACTGGGCCTGGAACCGTTCTTTACTGTGTACATAGCGATAAGTACTGGGCCTGGAACCGTTCTTTGCTGTACTCAGTTACGCTTTTTGAGTTGTCCCTGTTTATCATTACACTTTGGGTGTTTTCAGTCAGTAACAACATTTGGAAGATTATGGCTATAAATCTTGTGGTCAAGTGTGGCAAAGGTTTCGAACAAGTCCTGAATAGAACGGATTGATACCTGATATATGTCGGAGTTTCGAAATCCTTTAGTAGCTATGAATTAAGCCACGGTTACTCCATGACTGAATGAAGTCAAAGTGTCAGTAGGTATGTATTGGGTATCGGTTTACCCCAAGTGTTTGGTAACCATAATATTTTATTATTTTTAGCGGCCTTTTGGATTAGGCATTCAAAAGTTATGTTCACAAATTATATTAATGTGTAGGAATAAAGGAATCAAGAGGATTTAATATATATTTGTTTTTTTCAAGTATCTCTAATAAAGTTTAATACAAACAAAAATGTAACTAAAATATGTTAATGAATACAAAGGATAAAACATAGGCTGTCACTTTAAAATATACTATTTGTAGATCAACAAGATTACAAAGAGAGTTTGTGTGATACACAAACTCAGAGGCGGCCCCCGTCGGAGTCGGATCCCTGTCAGATCCGCTTTGATCTCTCAACGGACGGACAGACAGACGGACAGACAGGCCACACAAAACTAATATACATCTTCCGTGCTTTGATCTCTCAACGTTAGCCTTGTAAAGCCGATGTTCAAGGCAATTGCCACACTTGTTTTATGAGTTGATTTTTTTTTTTTTTTTTTTTTTTTTTTTTTTTTTTTTTTTTTTTTTTTAAAACAAATTTCTATTTCTATAAGTAAGCTTACATTATTTGGTACTGTTAATAACAATATACATACATATATTTAAATGGAAAACAAGTCAATAGAATGAATGCATATAAGTAACAAGTAATAAGCAACAGATGTACAAGAAACAGTTTAAAGATCTTTTCACCAGTGATAACAATATGTTTGTAGATTATACTACTTGAATAAAGGGATGAATATCACGAACATACTTTCTCATACTTTTGGTATGTTTGTAGATTGGTGTCATTTAAAATTTTTGGCTCTCCCTTTTTGACAATTTTTCATTGTCTCCCTTGAGACCAGGGACACTACTCCCTCCTCACCAAGGTGACAATTCCGTCTGTTAGAGTCAGAATTTGGGGAGTTCTGCTTCATTTTTGAAAAGTCTTCATTCTGACGTTAGTGTTGTGGGGTGGTAATATTTCAGTTCTTAGTTTCGTGATATATAACTGTGGTGTACGTGTTTTGCTTATAATGTTTGACAGTATGATATGTAACAAAATTTCTTTCTAAGTTTCGTTAAATGTAGATATAGGAAATATGTAACATAGATATGTTAAGGATACAATGCAATAGCATAAACAAACATGGTTCTAGAGTCAGTGAAATGTTGGAAAATTTTTTAAACATTCACTTAGTATAATACTATAAAAATAATAATACTATTGTAATTCATTGTTTTTATGGAATAGATGATATGTCCAAATTGTCTGGCGATTGTTTTATTCTTGTAATCACCCTTGGGACGGATCCTAGTTCTCCAAACGTTGTCCTTGTACGTACGTTAGTTCAAAGGTAAAAGAGTTCTTTTCTCTTAGATCACGTGTACAAAGGAACGTAACCAGGGAAAAAACAAATTAGTCTTGTAGAGGTGTTACTTCTCGTCAAGAAAAAAACAGTTCTTGGGTAATTTTCCGTTAAAAGGGTCCTTACACGTTTACGTGCTCACATAAACATTAATTAATATATTACTTAATAGCAAATTAAATGTCACGGTGAAGTAAAAAAAAAAAAAAAAAAAAAAAAAAAAAAAAAAAAAATAATAATAATAATATGATCAGAGCTGGGGTTTAGTAGGTTTATGAAGTACATTAATTTAAACACTTTTAAAAACTGATATTATCTATTCTATGTTCAATTGTTTTCCTAAATATTAAGTCTAACTTATTGGGATGTACAGATATATTATCATGAACAACTTTAGTTATACTGCGCCAAACTAGACTTCTGTATTCTGAAACTATTATTAAATTAAATATATGAGTCTTTTTACATTTTATAGGTAACTTGTTAAGAACAATAGCTAAGTTAAGATTAACATTACATTTACAATTTGCATTCAAAAGGTCTCTCATAGTACTTCTGACATTTTCGAACATTTTACATTGTAAGAACAAATGATTTTCATTGTCCCCATTCTCTGCATGACATAAGGCACATGTGTGTACATTTCTCTTCTTAAATTTAATTGGGGTCATATTGTAAGTTAGCCTGTAGGCCACCTCCTTCGCTTTGGGTGTTATGTTTTTGTTGTGTAAGTGCGTGAATGTGTCTGTATATGTGTTGACTGTTATTCCTAGTTCTCTCCCCCACTTTATTCTGATTTTTAAATTTTCTTTGAGTTTGTTTCTAAGTGCTGTGTAGATGTCTTTGGATGTGTGGTGTATTAAATGTTCATTGTTTTGTAAATGTCTAGCTAGTGATCTGTAGAAAGGGTGAGTGTGTGTGCCGAAAAAATGGGGGTAGTTGTTTTGGATGGGAAGAATTTTGTTTAGCCTCAGGCCGAAATAGTACAAAGTTAAGGGGAATTTTTCGGGGGACCTAACTACTTTTCCTAAATATTTTAACCTTTGTACTTTTATTTTTGTATTTATGTCTTGTAGGCTAATCCCCCCGTCTTTTTTGTCTTGAATTAGTGTGTTGTGTTTTATGTTTGTGATTGTATTTCTGAAAATGTATTTCCTAATTATTTTGTTTATTTTGTCTATGAAGTTGGGAGGTGGCTCTACAGCGTTGGTCAGGTAAAGGACTTTGGGTGTAATTAAGCTGTTGGTTAAAATGGCTCTGCCAAAAATGGTGGATGATGTGTGTCGAAATAATTGTAAAATGTTTTTTGTCTTGTCAATAATAGCGTCCCATTGTTTCGTCACGTAGTGTGTCGGGTCTCTGGTCCACACGATGCCGCATATTTTTATTTCTGTCTCTATTCTAAACCCGTGAGTTTTGTTTGGGGGGACCTCCCACCTCCCCAGGGACATGATGGAAGATTTGGAAAAATTAATTTTGGACCCGCTCGCCTTCCCAAATAGTGTAAATTTCTCTATCATCTTTTTAACATCTTTTTCTGAGGTGGGAAACAGGGTGGTATCATCTGCATATGCTTTGATTTTAACTAAGGGGGTGGGGCCCGGGATTTTAATGCCTACTATTTCTGAGTCTAATCTTATACTTTCTAACAGGGGTTCCAGGCAGAGAGGATAGGAAGGGGGATAGGGGACACCCTTGCCTGACTGATCTTCTTATGGGGATCCTATCACTAAATTTTTGGTTTATGATCAATTGGCTTGCGGCATCTGTGTAGACTAATTTGATGTATTTCGTTAGTGTCTCGTCTATGTTAGTTTTGTCTAGTACTTTAAAAAGGTAGTCGTGGTCAATTCTGTCAAATGCTTTCTCTTGATCAACGGACATGAGGGCTGCCTTTAAGTCCTTGTCCTTGCAGTAATAAATAATGTCTCTTAAAAAGTGGTTTAGTTCGTCAATATTCTTGTCAGGGTTACTGCAGTATTGGTCTTGTCCTATTAGGAGTGGGATTATGGGTTTTAGTCTTAGGAAAATCATTTTGGTCATAAGTTTGTAGTCTGTGTTTAATAGGGAAATTGGTCTGAAGTCGCTAGGTGAGGTGTTATTTTCGGGTTTTTTGGGTAGTAGAGTAATGTATGCGAGGTTAAAGTCTTTTGGTGTCTGTCCTTTCCCTAACATGTCTGTGTATAGTTTTATCAGTAACGGTCCTATTTGGGGGAAGAAGGCTTTGTAAAATTCGTATGTTAAACCGTCGGGACCTGGGGATTTGTCGTTTTGGGTCATGTCTAGGGCAGCCCTCAGTTCCGCTAGAGTGAAGGGTCTGTCTGCGGTTTCTTTGTCTGCGTCTACTATTGTTTTAACATTGTTTAAGAAAAAATTCTGTGCGTCTGCTGCTGTCGGTTCTTTCTTGTATATTTCTCTAAAAAATTTGCAAAATATATCATTTATCCTTTTGTGGTCTTGTGTTTCTTCTCCGTCAGTGTCTTTTATTGTTGTAATTGTCCTGTCTTTCTGTACATTCTGTTCTGCCGATAAATATAGTTTGTTTGGTGATTCCGATAAACTTGGGTACTTGCATCTGATTTCTGCCCCTTTATATTTATACTTATATATGTCTTCTAACTGTCCTTGTAGTTCTATTTTGTCAATGTCGTTCGTTGTTGTTTGTAATCTGTCTCTAAGTCTTGTCTCTTCGTCTTTTAATTTTTTACTTTTAATCTTTGCTAAAACTATCACTTGTTGTTTAATGGACTCTTTGAGTACCGGCCACATTTGTATAATTTCCCCTTCGTTTCCCTCTTCTCCTATGCAATTCTGGATCGTGTCTGCGATAGATTTTTGGATTTGCGGTTCTTCAAGCAGACTTTTGTTAAATTTCCAAAAATTTCGTTGTTTTTTAACCTCCTTATTCTCTCCCCCTATTTTAACTAATACTCCTTTGTGGTCTGTGTAAGTCAATGTCTCGTCCAGGTGTTTTATTTCGTTAATTTGAATGTCATTCGGTGTGTAAAAACGGTCTAGTCTAGTCTCCACTGGGTGTGTGCTATGTTTCATTGTAGTATCCTTCCCCTTTGGGTACACTCCCCTGTAAGCGTCCCCTATTCAATGTTGAACTTTTATCTCTTTGAGATAGTCGTTAGTTTGAGTTTGGGTTTGAGGGGGTGGACCCTGCGTGTTCGTGTGTTTCCTGTCTAATTGCGTTTCTATGTAGTTGAAGTCCCCACCTAATATTATTTTTTCCCCTATGTGTTTGCTGTGTAGCTCTTCGCTCAGAGTTTCAAAAAACAAAGGCCTTTCTGCACTCTGAGCTGGAGCGTAAATGTTCACTAGAGTGTATGCGTGTTTTTGTGATTCTACCTTAACTATGACTACCCTACCGTTATTTTCTGTGTGTGTGTATGTAACCTTGAATCTGTTAGATGTCTGTAAAATAGCTGCCCCTCTTTTATTCTGCCCTAAACTAAAGTACCCACCCGCAAAACCCATGTCTGATGTGATTTTCATTGCCTGGTATCGTGTGTGCGTGTTTGTCTCTTGAACATATATGAAGTCTGTTTTATAGGTGTTGGCTAAGTGTACTAAATATTTGTGTTTGTTCTTTAAGCTTCTGATATTTAGAGAGAGAATTGTGATGTCTGCCATGTCTGCGTGTGGGTGGGTTGTTGTGTGTGCGTGTTAACATTCTATCGTATTCTATGAGTGCGTGTTTGTGTGTGTCTGTGTGTGGTCCACTATTTTGATTTGTTTTTTGTGTTTATGAACTGGAGTGTGTGCCAGGGTCATCCCCCTCATCTATGATCAATTGGCCTGGGGAATCGGGAAACCCCACTTCCCTCTCTCCCTCCTCTCTCATTTCGCCCTCCTCCTCCACCTCTGCCTCACCGCACTGGCCGTCAGACAGTGAAGAGGAGGAGGACGATAGGGTCCTCTTTCTGTTTACTTGGGTCGGAGTGACAGGCTCCGACCTTACTTTTTCTTCTGGTTTAAATCTTTTGTGGGAGTTTGACCCTCCCGCGCTCCCTCCTCTTTCTACCTTTTTGGGGGAGGGGGCTTGTTCCTTATCCTTACCAGTTTCTCCCTGCCCATCTGAGGCCTTCCTCCTCCTCTCCACTACCCTAAATCCCTCCTCTTCCCCCGACCCACCCTCCTGGGTACTCTTTGTACTCCCTCCTTTTAGGGCCGTAGCGTATGATGTTTTGGGGGGTTCTGGGATCTTTACCCCTTCTTTTTTATTACCCCTAGGGGTGGTTCTGGTTGGGCACTGGTTTGACCAATGGTCTTCCTTCTGGCAGTGCCAGCACTGTTGTCTCCTCCCCGGGGTTGTAATGAGTACTTTATATGTTCTCGGGTCATCCTCGTACCTGAGCTGTATGTAATGGGGCAGCTCAGCTCCCTTCCTCGGTTTGATCCAGCTGACCCACTTGTCTGTCCCATCTATTTTGTGGGCCTCTGCTTTGGAGCCATCCTCCGCCATACTATTGACAATTTCTTCCATTTTGGATTTAGAGATGCGGGGGAACACCCAGTGGAGGGTGATTTTGATCTTTTCTTCTTCCAGGGTGGTCACCTCCACCCTGAAAGTGTCTTCCTTTCCGAAGGTTCGGCCCAGTATCTTTCCCCTCACCGCGGGTGAGGAGACGCCGAGAAACCACAAATACGGGTTCTCGAACCGGTACAGGGGACCCACCTCCTCCGGCCTGAGCCCCAAGGCGGCAACGATGGTCGCCATCGAGGCTCTGACTGCCCCCTGTCCGGATAGTTTGAGAAGAAGGGTCCCCGGAGGATGGACGAGGCCTCCCTCCAGATCCTTCTTTTCAATCGTGAATGTCTTAATAGACATGTTAGTAAACAACAAAGTTAAGAAATTAAAAAAAGGTAAACAGAAAATGAATAAAAATAGTGTGCTCCTTGCACAGAAAAACACAGAACAACACTTAATATCCAAATCGAATCAAAACACAATGAAGAGTAACGAAATCTAAAAGCTCCAACGATGAAAAGCAACACCTCTTTTATGAGTTGATTACTTTACGAGTAAATACTGGTATGTTACTCGTATGTTGGAACAAATAAAATGTGAAAGCATGTGCAGTATATTAGACTATTAATTGTCTTAAAGTAGGTTTCATTTATATTGCATACTAATTAGGTTTTTTCTCTTTAAATACTGTTTGCATAAAATATTTTTAAAAATTAGATTTTGAGCTTTTAGAAAAAAAAAAGTAGCCGTTGCATCAGAACTTTGAATGCTCTATATTATCGTGATGTCAGATTTTCATTTTCTCTTCTACTTTCTGAGCACTAAACGGGACGGACGGACAGACGGACAGACAGACAGACAGACAGACAGACAGACAGACAGACGGACAGAAAGGCCACACAAAACTAATAGCGTCTTTTCCCCTTTCGGGGGCCGCTAAAAATGCATTTTGAAATTCATTTGAAAAAACTATACTTTTTCCTCAGTAATAAATAGTTGTATGTTAATGTTTATTATCTCCTCCTAATTACTCGCATTACAAAATTAACTTACACTTCTCTCTTCGGTCATAATTAGCTTGGAGGTAAGTCCTCTGAAGCTGAATCAGCTACTTCACTATATAATGTACAGAGGGTATTGAAAACTGGTTTTCTTGTTCTTGTCTTGAAATTCAATTTTAAATTCCACAATCAAGGAATCCAAAGAAGTCTTGAACTTTTCAAAATTTCACTAGAAATAGTTTCAACTTTGAGCAAAGGTAAATGTCAAAGAATGTTTTCACGTACATACCTGAAGAAATGGGAAAGTTTTCTTTACATCATCCGCAAACATTTCTTTGCAATAGTGTCCACAAAGTCTGTCATCCACGCTTCAATAGAAATATTAGTAACTAAGTCACAGTCAATGTCCCTTCAGGAATATGACACTTTCTCCCTTACGATGCCATACACGTCACTTTCCCAAGCTAAACTAGCAGAAAGTGTTGTAGTACCAAACATCCAAATATTTATTCTCCAAATCTTCAAGTACTTCTCGAAACTGTCAGTGGCTAAGATCCCTAGCTCTGATAACTCGAATCACTGAGAGACATGGGTCAGTGGCATGTTTGATATTTAATACAACTTTACATAAACATTCCCTTGTAGAGAATTTATGTTTGGATAGTGTTCTTTTATTTCATTAAACTTTTTTTTTAGTGAAAGCACGAGACCATCAGTTGTTACACCCGCCATTTTATTCCATGTCAACGCTACACTTTGAACACAACTCTTCATAGCATGAATAAATACTGGCAGTGGTGTAGCTAGCAAGGTTCGGGTGGTGCGGGCGCACGGGACATTAAGTCATGATTGTCATCATACTAAGGATAATATTCGAAGTAAAAATGAAACAGTGTTCACACATCAACAAACACATACTACTGCATTTGAAAGATTAACAAGAAATGTATTTATTCTTCTACTTTGTTTATCCCTTATGTTCTTTCTTAAATAAAATGAAAGTGTAGACCAGATTGTATCACATTTACTCAAGATTAAGCACTTTTATATGCCCGATTTCTTCTAAGGCACATGGCACAAGTTATTATTTCATTGTTCAATGTTTTGGTTTTTATATTAGGGACAAATGTTATCATAGTACATCTTCTTACTTTATTGTTCAGTATGTTGCTTTCATTTTGATCTAGAGCTTATAAATATACACCTAGAGACCTTGATTTTCATTTCACTGTCAATCTTATTGATTTCAGTCATTTTTAAATAAATTCACTGCTTCTTGTACATTTTAGTACAGATATTAAACTTCTAGATATGAGCCAGGAAGCTTGTAATTCGCAATGCATTTTTTTATTAGTCTTTCGTGGGTATATTTCTGATATTTATGAAAATACGCATTTTGCCCCTCAAAATACGCATTTCCATGTGTGGGAATTCACATTTCCATTGTGTCATGTAGGCATCTCTGCATATACATATAACACTCATACACAGACATTATATACACATAGGATATATACACAGACATTATATACACATATGATATATACACAGACATTATATACACATAGGATATATACACAGACATTATATACACATAGGATATATACACAGACATTATATACACATAGGATATATACACAGACATTATATACACATAGGATATATACACAGACATTATATACACATAAGTTATACACAGCGCACGTCATGTTTATTTCTATCGTCGAGCCTAAACCAATAAGATTTGGTCAGGAGGAGCTCATTAACTTCTTCTAAACAATCATTTGAAATACTCTAGCCTAGACCAGTAAGATTTGGTCAGGAGGAGCTCATTCACTTATTCTAAACAATCATTTGAAATACTCTAGCCTAGAGCCCAAGAAGAACTGCGTAGAATAAAACACAAAATGAAATGTAATAAAAAAATTAGTATATTACTGTTTATATTTTTTTAAAGCGTACAATGTCAGTGTACAAAATAGGATAAATGTTATAAACTTTCCCGTTAGACGTTTAGTGGTGTTATGCTACACCTTTTAGTTGCCAATATCAGGTGGCCGAGCCTTGCTCGGTTAAATAATTTCATATACC
>JADKLZ010056896.1:329-13495 GCA_021533235.1 Biomphalaria straminea | reverse complement strand
AGCTGGTTTTTTCAATCAGGTAGAGCTGGTTTTTTCAATCAGGTAGAGCTGGTTTTTTCAATCAGGTAGATCTGGTTTTTTCAATCAGGTAGATCTGGGTTTTTTCCCCCAAAGAAGTTTCTGGGAAAATCGTTTGAGTCATTTTTGAACTACCCATGACCTAAGCGCTCTGAAAATCTATTGCGGTGATGACTCACAAAAAATGTTTTAGCTTTTTTTTTTATTGTTAAAAACATAGACAAAGTATTGTGACTTTATACAGACGTCTAATCTAAAAAAATGAAGATTTTGATTTTTCCAACAATATTTGTTTAAAGCAAAAAACTCCAACAAATCCAATAGCTCTGATAAGACTATATTCTTTGTTATTACAGATAACTTCGATGCCATTCAGGCTTTCGCCATCTTTGGTTTCATCGCTTTGAACGTCGGCTTTCTCCTCATCGTCTTGTACATGTTCTGGGGAAGTTGCAAAGGAAACGGAGAAACTGGCATTGCTTCAGCCATCACTCTCTTTGTTTCAGGTAATAGCTTTAGCCATCGCTCTCTTTGTTTCAGGTTTGAATGCGGAATTCTCAATTTTAGATATTAGTTTGTAATATGTATCTCAATATTTATACTTTTTTTTATTTGGTTAAAAAAAAAGTAGATGCTTTCATAAAAATTTTTATTTTTCTCTTTTAAAGCTGGTTGTTGGCTGATTTCTGTCGCCATTTTCGGTGACAAATATGATGACGCGGGAAGGTTCGGCTACTCCTACGCCCTTGCCGTCTGCGCTCTCATCTTGGCTCTGATTGGTGGGATCATCATGATCATAGGTGGCCGAGGTAACAGCTCTGTCAGCTCAAAGTAAAGGAAACATGTATAAAGAGATGAGATCAGATCTAAACTGTTATATATTCAGAGGATTTCCATCGAAGCCAGTATTTACATTCTTTAACAAGCAGCACTAACAAATGTTACG
The DNA here is from genome assembly GCA_021533235.1 of Biomphalaria straminea. NCBI lineage: Eukaryota > Metazoa > Mollusca > Gastropoda > Planorbidae > Biomphalaria > Biomphalaria straminea. The sequence goes on along the minus strand of JADKLZ010056896.1, from coordinate 12,531 downwards.
GGCTAAAGTCTCGCAATATGAAGTAACCAAACGAAACATTGTATTGTACTGAATCTGAAACACTTACACACATTCGAAAAGCATTATCTCTTGTACATTATGTCTGTTTTTATTTGTATTAGTGCTATTTATTGACAAACACATGTCTTAGATTCTAATTGATTATAATGTTTACTTTTTACTTACCTATAAACATCAACTTTGACGAAGAAGAAAATTTAAAAAGCTTCATCATAAGCACACGTGTATTTTGATCATGAAATATACAATCTTAAAAGTTGAATCAAAACATTGGGTTAAGTTTAATTCTTTTTCGAAAGCTTTATATATGTACAGTTTTACTTTATAATTTTCCGTCCTTATTTTATCACTCAAACAATTATCTATATCTTTTAAGATCAATTATATATCTATATATTGCAATGAATTTAGATGTTTAGGATCGAAATAAATGTATGTCTATGATATAAATAGTTTTATGGAGATGACATGGTTGTTAGAAAACGATGCAAGTAATTTAAGAAATTATTTATGTTTTTTTTTATTTTAATAATAAAACTTGCCTTAATAATTTTACACATCTGTCTTTGCTTTGTTATAGTTTATAAAACATTTTTTATACTCATTGTATTTCCATTTAATGTAACAGCCTTGACTATTTACGATTTTCAAAAACTAAAGTAAAATGTTTATGAATGTTAAAATGATATATTTGTAAAGTGTTTTTTTTTTTGTTCAAAGTTACATTTTTAATGTCCTAATAAAATGGTGTAAGAAGAGTGGACACTAAACAAAATGTGTGGGGAAATGTGTGGGGAAATGAATAAAACACACACACAAGATAAGAAGGAAATGTTAACAGCACAATGTTTGTGAGAAAACCTTTTTTTTAAGGATAGAACTGGCCAGCCATAAGCAGGGCCGGTCCGAGCAATTACGGGGCCCTACTCGAAACTGATTGCACGGGGCCTAGTCTGTGTGGGAATAAGGATAATAAGTAAAAATTAAGATTTTGTATAAGAAAAAAAATCGACTTTGAATTGTAGCCTATTCATTGTTTACTAAGTTAAAAATTGCGATTTGCTGTTTACGAACCTTGTAATCAAAGGCATATTTATATGTTAGTGACTATAAAAGTAAATAAACTATTGGAGCTTCCGATTAAGGTAAAAATTCCCCCGATTATTAATCTACATTTTATTACATGAAAGCTGACAATGCCTTTTTTCTTTTATCGCTCGTAGGTTTGGCGTTTTCCATAAATGACACCCTCAAATGACAATTTTGTCTATTTTACTGGAGATTTTTAAGATTTTTCAGGAGATTTTAATAATTTCAGGAGATTTCCAGGAGTTTTTCGTATATATTTTGCAATTTAATAATTAGATCTTGAATTAGCGCGGGGCCTATGAAAGCGCGGGGCCCACTGCGACAGCATAGGCTGCAGTGGCCTAAGACCGGCCCTGGCCATAGGTCTCTTTGTCGCAAGTCTTCCAAATTTTGTTTTCTACAACCAGTAGAAATTATGTATCAAGATAGTTATATTGTATTCTTTACCTTTAGAAACTTGGATTTTTGAGGGGACATTGTTTAGCGGTCCCGAAAGGAGAATAGCCGCAATTAGTTTTGTGTAGTCTGTCTGTTAGTCTCCTTGTCTGCTCGGTTGATATCGCAAAAACTAGAATAGATATTGAAAATTCGTTATCATATTTTAGAGCTTTCCACAACGGCAAGGCTTTTAACTGTGAAAAAAATATCTTTAAAAACAAACTCTGCATGACATTTTTTCCCCTTATAAATGTACACCATTGTTAGAACTGTTTATATATTTTCGGGAGAAAATAAAAGGGAAAGACTGCAATAATAAGGGAGGTGATTCTTCTGTGTATTTTTGAAATATTCATATAAATAGTTTTTTTTTTTTTTTTTTATTAAATAATGTTAATTAAAAAAAAATGTTTTGATTAACTAAAGGTATTCTGTTAAACAAGCTACTAAATGTTTAAATGAAATGTTTATTTTTTTTTTATATAGATAAAAATTTTTTTAGGGAAAAATCAGAAGTCCAATATGTTTTAAAAAATTTGATGAGCAGAGTGCAAACTATGCCAATAAGTCCACACAGAGAACACTGGACTATTACGTGTATTGCATGAAGGAAAAGGTTAAATAACGGAGTGAAATCAACTTAAAACTATTTCTTTAGAAACCCAAGGATGTAGTAGTTCTAATAAATAATGGGATAGTTCAAGTTTATCTTTTTTTTACGCGTCGGGAAATGACTTTTATTAAGTAGAGATACCGGTACTTAATATGTAAGCACCATATAGCTAATATAGCTAACAACGGACTCCTTTTCTTGTCTCATTATGGTAAGTATGCCCATCGATCTCTAGGTGTATGTTAACAAACCAAGAATGGCATCATATTTGTATAATGCCGTTTATTATGATTTGTTTTTTTTTAAACAGCCATACTTTCTTTACAAAACAAATATGTTGAGACTTATTTTCATATTCTACAAATAAAGTAAAGATAAGTTCACTTTTCCTGGTAGATTCTACATCCAGAGTCTCATTTTATGGGTATACAAATTACAAATGTTAAAGTTCATGGTACCAATCTATCAGGGAAAAAGTGAGGAACCTAATGTAGGTAAAGATGTATTTGTCTCCCTTTTTTTTATGAGGGGGGGGGAGAATTCCTACACTTAATGCCCAACGGCGGCCTGGATAAAACCACATCATGGGCCGAATCTGGTCCGCTGGCCGTATTTTGGGCATCACTGGAGTAGAATATTTTGTGTTATACAAATAGCAGCATAATTGTTGACGAGACATATTAGGAACTGCCATTCTTACGTAAACACAAGCGGTATTGCACTGTAGTGTGCTAATGTCGATATAATACCACTAAGTTACATCTCTTTTCCTTTAGTCATAAAATCTATTTATCAGAAAAACAAACAAAACTATTGAAAATTTAAATCCTTACGCTAGGTACGTCTGGTCCTGAGGTGTTAGAAGAAGAAGTTTGTATTTACGGCGCTATATCTAGCGCAGTTGGTAGCCTACTCTTGGAGCCTCTAGATCTTGTGGTTCTGAGAAGTCATCTGCAAAGTCAAATCTATTGGCTTTCTCATAGGCTTCCTAATGTGTTTTCTGTTTCTTCTGTAGACCTGATTTCCAAATTTTGATATTATATGAACTAGGCTTTGAATGTTTCCATTTAGAATTAATATGTGTTCTGATTGCATTCCTTCTAGAACAGGCTGATATTTCTTACAATACCTTTTTTCCTTTAAAGCTAAATGGGTCACATCAGACCTTTATTATGGAAGGTCTTGCGTCGTGGTAGGTAGCCTATTTGCGGTTCTGACACTCATTGATTGTGCCTGTTTATTCTTATAGCACTTTCACACATTCGATCTCCCCCCTCCCGGACAGAAACAAAAAGTTAGTTCTTTGTACACTTTATGACATTTATTCGGCTTCTCAATTCTTCATGCCATCAGATTTTGAATATAGCGAAATGTTAATTTATCTATTCCTCATTCTCTCTCTCTCTCTCCCTCTTTCGAAAAAAAAAAAGGAACAGACTCTAGATTCTAGATATATCTTATTAACGCTATTAAGATTGGTTTTGTTTTTTTCTAGAAGGAAGTGGAAATGACGTAGGGCAAGTTTTTTCATGATATATTTTTAGCGGCCCCCGTAAGGGGAAAGCCGCTATTAGGTTTGTGTAAAATGTCCGTCTGTCCGTCTGTCACACTCAGGGCGCCAAAACTAGAAGAGATACGAAAAATATTTTTTCACCATTACATGCGGCTTGAAAAGTTTAGGTGCAACGGCTACTTTTAGTTTTCTAAAAGCAAACCGTTAAATTTATAAAATTAATTATGCAAGCGATTTTTTAATAACAAAACACCAATTCTAAAACAATTATGTAAATGTAAGGGAGGAAATGTTACTATAAGAAATGCCCCTCACATGCAGATATCACGCACATTTTTTTAAATGAAATTTTAGCAGCGACTTTCGTGTACTAGCGTAAAGCCCGACAATGACATGATTCCAAACTAATTTCTTAAACTTTTTTAAAAATCAGATTAAAAAAATAATTGTTTAGTACCCCCATTAGAATGAAAGAAGCATATTTTTGTGCGTTTTGTCTGTTGGTTGGTCTGTCTGTCACGGTTAGATAAAAAAACACTAAAGGCTTTTGAAAATATAATTTAACCTTTACTGTTCTTTCAGAAATATTGCGATAGTTTAAGGATGGGAGCATGCAGGAATTGAGCCAGGGACCAACGATAAATCCGAACTAAAGTCTAATGCGCAAACATCAAGATAAGGCAGGTTTATACCCTGCTCGCCATCCTCCGTCGTCCAGCGAGAAGTTAATTATTTTCAACTTAGAAGGAACATCCGAAACATCTTGCAAATAGGCGGATCTGACAGGGATCTGACTCCGACAGGGGCCGCCTCTGAGTTTGAGTATCACACAAACTCTCTTTGTAATCTTGTTTAAAAATAATTTATAAGTAGACTTCCGCTTTTTTGGGAAATACCGAAAATCAAATAAAAAAGGTTTAATTAAAGCTTGAGGTTTTTCGCGAATAACGGTTTCAAGGTTGCAATTTTGTAAAAATCTTTTTTGGTGAGAATCTAGGAGGTAAAAGGAACCTGTGTACGAAAAGTCATGCGGATACGTACGACAGTTTAAGAAATTTCGTGATCAATGAATCAGTATTTCAGTCAGTGGTATTATATATTTTTATTTTAAATTTTAATTTATATTGTACATTGGACATGAACTAGATTTGTAAGGGACAGTTGTTCTCCATGAATAAAATTATCTAAGAAACAATGTTTGCGATAATAACTAAATAAGCGAACATTGATTATGCAAACTTATATTCTAAAGAGAGATACAAAGTATAATTATTAATTCAAAATACAACTTTAAAATTTTGTTATAATCGTATATCTTTATGTTTCATTTTTAACATTGTTTAGACCAGTGTTCTTCAACGGGGGCGATATCGCCCCCTTGGGGGCGTTTTTGAGATTTTGGGGGGCGCTGGGAGCCAAAGGGGCGGTACGGGGGCGCTGGGCACAAAAAGGGGCGGTAAGGGGGCGCTGGGCGTATATGGGGAAAGAAGAAACTAAAGTTCCACAAACTAAATGTAGACAAATTTAATTATAGTTAGCATCCTTCTAATTTAAGAACAGAAACAACGTTAGAAGTTGAGTTCGGGAATCCCATTTTCTATTTTTAAATTCTTACCGTTTTTTTTTCAGCAATAGGAGGGTATAAGTGTACTTAGATCTTGAGCGCATAAACGTTTATGTTTTGATAAACAAACTAGGTAGTACGCCTTTTATATTTTAGTCTATTTAACTACAAATGTTAATATATTGATATATAAATGTTAATTGAAAAAAAAGGTTAAAGCTACAATTCAAATCGAGTAATTTGACCTTTTTTTTTTTAACAAAAAGCATTAACAAAGTGTTATTACGAAAACTCACTGGTATGTAATGGAATATTGCTTAGAGTTGTGAATTGCCACTAGATATTTCAATGTTCTACTTTAAATGACGGCATCTTCAGATAAGGTTATAAAACCATATCGGCTTCACGAACATATAGCAATATCCAATTTTTTTTTTTATGAATATTGATGAACAATTATACAAAATCTACTATTAAAAAAATTTAAAAACAAAAACAGCAAAGCAGGATATGTTTAGTGGCCTCTTAGAAAAATGTGTCTTTTTTTTAAAAAAGTCTTATGATAGTGTTTAAAAATTGATTGAAACTATAAAAAAAAAAAATAAACATAGGCCTATGTAACACAAAAAGACATTTTGTTCTGTTCTGGGAGAAATATTATTTCAAAATTGTCTAGTTTTGTAGGTTATTACGACATATAGGGAATCATCAGTGGTTGGACGCTACAATAACTTCAAGAGCAATATAGAATGAAAAACAGATCTATCCACTCTTCACCTTGTGAGTTATAATACACAGGCAACATCTAAGAAAATTTTAGCCATCAATTTCATTTCTATTTAAATCTAATTTTAAAAAAATGTAAATAAAAAGATGTTATACTCTTATAAACTTTATTTCGTTGGATTTTGAAATGGGTTTGTTATAACTGGTTTTGTTAAGCTCTTGGGACTAAATATAATTTTCTTTTTGAAAAACAGGACGATTCAATAGTTGGCGATGACTTAGAGCAGGCTAAAAAAATTGTTTCACCTGGTAGGCATCTAATGCAAATGAATAAAACCAACCTCCGACTGCTTGGGAAAAAATGTACTTTCATTGATAATATCATTCTCTTTTATCGAGATATAATCTCGCATGGGCCTATCTTGTTTGTTGACAAATTAATTGCTGCACAGGGACACCGATAACTATGCAATTCACATAAGAATGCTCTATGAAGAAATTACGATTCGTTTCTAAAATAAAAAAATAAAATAAATATAAATGACAATTATTAAACAACTATTACGTTATGTTCAAATTGAGTTGCAGGAAAAAAAATAGATTTACAAAATTATATCTCCTCCTCCTTCGTGTTCGAAGATGAGCACATTTCTCAATTCCTATGGACTCGAAGATGGCTGTAAAGTCCAATCTTCGCTTTGAAAAGCCGGCCGCATATGTGGCATGGGTGAGTTTTGTCAGTTGCAGGTGGGCCTGCTTTTTCTCTCTGCTTTCTGTTGGTTCGGCGCTCTATCGCACTGGCCACTCTTCTTGCTTCAAAACTTGAGACTCCGAGACTCACAGCTTCTCGCCATGCGGAGCGATCTTGAGCTAGTGCTTCCCAGCCATGAATGTCGATACCGCATTCCTTGAGGGAGCTCTTGAGGGTGTCTTTGTAGCGCTTGTATTGGCCGCCTTGGGAGCGCTTTCCTGTACATAACTCTCCATACAGAAGTCGCTTGGGAAGGCGATTTTCTGGCATGCGGACTACATGTCCCGCCCATCGTAGTTGGGACCTTTTTACTGTCGCATTAGTACTGTGCATGTTGGACAGCTTTAAAATTTCTGTGTCTGGTATGTGGTCAGACCAACGCACCTTATGGATACTCCTTAAACAGCGTAGATGGAAGGAGTTTAGCTTTTTGGTGTGGCGGGAGTATAAGGTCCATGACTCTGATGCATATAGGAGTGACGGGAGAACTACAGCACTGTAGACTTTCAGTTTTGTGGTTAAACTGAGTCCTCTCCTTTGCCACACTTGCTCTTGAAGTCTGCCAAAAGCAGCACTGGCACGAGCAATACGGAAGTCAACCTCATCATCTAGGTTGGCGCTTGCTGATATGGTGCTTCCCAGATATACAAATTTTTTGACATTTGCTAGCTTCTGGCCATCTATGAGAATGTCTGGTTCTGTGACATATTAATTTGGAGGAGGTTGGTGCAGCACTTCTGTCTTTTTTAAATTAATGGTGAGTCCAAAATTTACAAAATTATGTCATCATTGAAAGAATGTTAACATAGGAGGCACACAGTGGCTTACACAGGGTGGGGGAAGAGGGGGGCAATTTGAAAATCCCCCTGGCTCCCACTTGAGGAGGACCCAAACGATATTTTTTTTTCTTGATGAAATATTACGCAAAATGTAGGGACCCCCTCGGCCCGTAAACGATGGAAAATTCCTAGCTACGCCCCTGGAGGCACAACAGAGATGTGGCTGAATTTGAATGTTTCAGTAAAATTCCAAAACCGTGGATGTGGCCACTAGAGGAGACCATCGCCTTGCTTTGGCTACTTTTAAGATTGAAATTTCTAATATTGTCAGTCTGCAGGAGGCACAAGATTCTCATTAGCTTTATTTCATTTTGTAGTGAATTCAGCAATAGTAATTTTTATTGTAAAAATAAAACTAGGCTATATTTACAATTAAAGCTAAAACAATAGGGCCCTAATATTCAATAATTTTAAAGCAGTCTATTCTTAGGATTTGAAAGAAAGTCATGACTATGAGATTAATTTTTGTGTAATCACAGTAAATTATGTGACAATTTTATTTTGTAGAGTGATAATATTGGCTGTTTTTGCCTTCGATTCCGAAGATTACGACTGAGTGCAGTGTTTCATACAACTACGCAAACCCAGCTGCGACCTGCATATTTTCCCGAATTTTGTGCAAACAAAGCCGTTTTCTGCTGGTGTTCTATTTAAGTTTTCTTTCCGTCTTTTGCGCCTTCTTCAATAGTGGCTTTTCTTTGAGTCTCAAATGTTAGGGTTAGGTCCAGCAGCTTTTGTGAGAACTCTCCAACTGTCCTCTCTCAGGGGTCATCTGCTACCAGAGAATGCTGCCAGGTACTTTACTCTATGCCAGTGAGGGCGAAATGGCGCCTGAGTGGATCTTTATAGCGCTTATGGGGGCACCTCTGTAACTCCATCCTACTCTGTGCTCGACAAAGAAAATAACCTTTTCATGTAGTCTTCTCCCATGCGGGATAAGTGTTATTTACAAAATAAAAATTAATAAATAGATAAATTAATACATAGATGACATTTCGTTCAAATTTGCCTTCTCACGCTTCTTTATAAGTGTTTTTTTAGACGGGGGCGCTGGCGGATTTTTTAAAAGAAAAAATACGAAAAGGGGGCGGTAGGCCAAAAAAGGTTGAAGACCACTGGTTTAGACCTTCCTTGACCCCAATGTGGGAGCTTACAGCGCTCCTTCAGGTCCTAATCTGGCCTGGGGGAACAACAATTTTTTTTAAAAATTTAAGTCGCGCCGTAAATAAAAGATTTGAGAAACACTGCCTTATGATTTAAACAAAAGATTCAAACTATGCCATGCTGTAACTACAGTGTCTCTAGTCCTGTGTTTAATACAAAGCAAACAAGTGAAAGAGTTAGTTCATTATAACTAAGTAGTAAATGTTTTTACAAGTTTGTTTGTTGGTAAAGTGTTTTACATGATTCGGATGTTCGTTCAGAGTTTAAGATAATTTACTTCCTAGTCCAAACCTCCCTCAGGAAGACGGGAGATGGCACTGGAACCATCGACAAGTAGAACGACAGTCCAGAGTTCATACCACACGAACAGGCAGCCAAATAGTGAACTGGTGTCTACGCCTATGCCCAGATCTGTCTATTCAGGTGTATGTATTTTGTTGCCATTTAAGAAATGCGCTATGTGAAGTTAGAGGACAAAAATATTCATAAGATAGACAGTATAGAAAGAAATATTGACTGTAATAGGTAATAGCAAGATGAACTAACAAAAAAACTAGTAACGACTAGAATGAACAAGTTTGTTAAATGAATTGATGTTTTAAATTTAATGTCAGGTAAAGCTCTGAGTTCATTGTTCAATAACAATAATAACTTAAGCATTTTTTCTTACATTAAAAAAAAAATTATAATTAAATGGTGGGAAGCGTGGTCGAGAGGCTAAGTGCGGCTTGAGCTTGGCTTGCTTGGCTACCTAGAAAGGGGCTCGAGGTTCGACACCCGACTCGGGCAGAGTTGTGTTTACTGAGCGCCCAAAGGCAGCACGGGAAACCAACTCCTAGATACCCCCCCCCCCCCCCCACTGGTCCACAAATGAGATTGGATCAAAGCGCTCTGAGCATGCTGTAAGCATGAAAGTAGCGCTATATAAAAGCTATAATAATAATAATAATAATAATAGCAAAACCAGAGGAAACATTTAGTCTGTATAAGGTTAGGAGACAACAACACAATAGACATGACGACAGTATAACAATATAACTTTAAAATGTATTCTTACACTGTATCTGCTAAAGCATGTCAGTCAATTAAAGGCTCTTCATTACATATCAGGTTTCTTAAAGCGACCTTTTCAAGCTGTACATCATTGACACATACACAGATCACGTGTGACACTCCATCCACATCATTTTCTCGGGATTGTAAAGCTGTATCTATTTCTGACATTGCGATCTGTGGGGTTAGATCATCACTGTCATTCATCATTATGGCCTCCTTCAGCCCTTGAACGAGCATGTTTCATCTCGCACACTTCCTCGTGTGGCTGTGGAGCCCTATTTAGGAGAGACACTCCCGTCAACCTATATCGCAGGTTAAGGTGGTTTTCGCTTCAGTGGTAGAGGAGCTGGGGTTAGATAATGTAAAGCTAACCTGTTTTTGTGGCCGACAGTTAACGAGAGTGTCATGTGGACAGTACAACGACCAATGGATATTTACTTAAAAAAAACAACAACTTATTTTTATAATAGTTGTATCAATTAATTAGGATCAGTCATGTAATTACATTTGTACGAGCATGTTTCATCTCGCACACTTCCTCCTGTGGCTGTGGAGCCCTATTTAGGAGAGACACTTCCGTCCACCAATATCGCAGGTTAAGGTGGATGTTGCTTCAGTGGTAGAGGAGCTGGGGTTAGATAATGTAAAGCTAACCTGTTTCTGTGGCCGACAGTTAACGAGAGTGTCATGTGGACAGTACAACGACCAATGGATATTTACTTTCCCCATGCGATTCGGGTATCCATTGAAGTTGGTTGGACTCGATGGGCGTAAACAAAACAAAAAAACAACTTATTTTTATAATAGTTGTATCAATTAATTAGGATCAGTCATGTTTTACTGCTACAAAGGGAAATGTTTGTGAACAACTGCCCAGACAGATGAACTTAACTGTTAATTCATAAATCATGTTCTGTGAAAACATTATTATATGAAAGAAGGAAATTAAAAACATTCAGCTACAACAGATCCCTGGATGACCAATATAAAAATTAACATTTTGCCATCATCAAGATGTACATAGATGTCTATTTCTAAGCTCTGGTTATGAGTATGTTTTATGTCTTTTTTTCGTGTGTGAATGTTGTTTGTATGTGCATCTATATCGTAAATCTATGTTGTTGTTGTACATTATTTACGCTGATGTTGTCAATTGTAGTCAAAACAAATTTCCATTTGTTTGGATCAATAAAGTTATCTTATCTTATCTTATCTTAATTACATTTGTAATAGATCTAGACTAGCAAATAATAAATCTGTGCGATTAGGAATAGTTTTACCAATTGTTTTCGTTTTTAGCAGTTGTTTCGTGCTTTTAGCTTTCTCATGTTAAATTCTTCTATGATCCTTTCACTTGTCTGGACCAGTTGAAAAGAGCTAGGGGAGAAAGAAGGGGGCATCTGGGTGATCGCTTTTAACATGTATTTATAAAAAAAATTGAGAGACCTGAATTCTAACTCGAGAACTAAGACCTCCTCAGCCTCCTCAGCCTCCTAAACCCAATACTGTAACCACTGTGCCAGGGAGCTGCTTATGAAAAAAAAAGTTTTATAGTTATTTACAAACTTTTTTTTTCGATAAACAGTGGAGGGTCTAATTTAATGTCTATCACTTTATCAGTCAAGTTTAATTTCTTTCTTTGTTCGTGATTTAAAAAAAAAAGAAAATAATTATTTTTGTGTTGGCATGTGGAAGAAATAACTCTCCAAAATTTCATCTAGACCAGAGGATGGGAGTGGGATAATTAAAGTGCCCTTGTTACCAGATAGACAGATTGAAGTCATATAAGCTTTGTAAAAAAAAAATCAAAAACAACAACAACTCATATCTTCATGATCACCAGGTAAAGCCTGGAGTCAATTACAAGCAAATGATTATTATTTTTTCTTTCATTGTATGAGTGACTTTGTTATGCATTAACTAGAGGATAAGTTTCTCGTGCGACCTTGCGATCTATCGGGCAAATGATTTAAAGGCCATTTGTTTCTCCAGACAACGGTTAACTAGTGTGTCATGTGACCAGCACAAAGACCAACCTCCTTTACTTTTCCCAACTTAATGTCAGGTATCCATTAGAACTGGGTGGACCAGTTGGGCTTACAAAGATCCCGAAATAAATAAAAACAACTTTTTCACCGGGATTTGAACCAGGGACCCCAAGATCGGAAGCCAAGCGCTTTGCTGCTTTTTTTTTTTTTTTGGTGCCAGCGGTTAACGAGAAGGTTGTCATGTGACCAGCACAACGACCAACCGTCTTTACTTTCCCCAACTAATGCCAGGTACCCATTAGAGTTGGGTGAATTCAGTGACGCCCTAAAAATCATGAAAGTCTTCATCGAGATTCGAACGCAGGACCCCAGGTTCAGAAGGCAAGCGCTTAACCACTCAAGCACTGTGCCACTCAAGCACTGTGCCACTCAAGCACTGT